>CM021106.1:397199467-397227048 GCA_007115665.2 Sequoiadendron giganteum
AATCCTAAACAAGAAATCTTCCAACAAATCTGTTTCATCAAAATTTCAATCAAGTTTGCATGTCAAGTGATGGCATGTCGCAAACTCTATCATTTAGTCAAATTCTATCAAGGCAAATCAACCTGTCAAAATTTGGGTTCTTCTTCAAATGTGTCCTTCTGAGAAGAAACTCTTGTCATTTCTTTATTCTTTTGGATGTGTCCTTCCTAAGCATCGTTATTATCACATGGCATTTTGATAGATTCTCCTGACTACGAGAATCGATCTTTTTGATATCAACGTCATTCAGGATGTGTCCTTCCTAAATCTGGTATCACTTGACATTTGAAAACTTTGACCTCATCCACCTTGGCATTTTCAACATTAAAACAATTGGCATTTTCAACACTTGACATTTTGTTCACTTGGAAAACACTTGGAAAACACTATTCTATCTTTTTGATGACTATCACGATATTAGTTCTTTACGTCAGAAGAACCATGATGTATCATGATGATCATCCTTGTCCTTTTGATCATCCTGCTACTAGTTCCTCAAGGTTTTCTTGAATTCAGGATTTAGAGGAGCAACGAGATAGTACGATGATTTTCTTGTCTGTTGTTGATTATCATGTGACTAGTTTCTTGAGGATGTCTTGACATCAGGATTTAGAGAAGCAATGATGTTCCATGACTAGTCTTGTCTATCTGCGGTTGGTTGTGACAAAATGACTTGGGAAAAATTGCGTTCCTCGTATGAGTCATGATCATCCTTGTCTGTAACTGTTGATCTACATGATGGTTTGACCTTGCACACTATTGATCTATTTCATATCATAGTGTTTGTTGGCCATCATGACATTTTCACCCAATGATGATTAAAGAGAAACAACTAAGATAGTACTATGGCAAGTGTTGAAGGATTTTTATTATTTTTGCACTAACATGCATATCTTTCTCTGAACTAACATCCATCTTCATCTTCTCTTCTCTCGTCCTTTGATGATATCTTGTGACATAAAAAAATAGAGCTACATACATGATCATACGATCATTTCATATTCACATTTCACATTTGCATAAATCAAATACCATAATTCACATTACATAACATTATCATCGATCCATCTGGCATACATACAACCATCATTTGTATCAACATATAGGCATCATAAACATCATTTACATTAACACATAGGAATCATATCATCATACATTGCATGATGCATACATACATAACCATATCCATAATTATATTCATAAACATAAAACACGATGTCCATACATCTCATAGCATCATAGAAGCATCACATAGCATCTGATAAATAATAGAGCACCATAACACATCAAATCATATGGGCGGCATCAAAACTACATCTCATATATATAATCTCAAAAATACCATGTCATAGGATAGAATCATAAGATATCCCAAAAATGGAGCTCGAAGGCTCGAATGTCAATATATGTCTCATACAAATATCAAAAATACAAGTCCTATGATGTGGCTCCTACGTCTCGTGGAGGTGAATCATGAGGTGTTTGTGACTAACTCATCAGGTGCAAGGTGACCTGGATGGGAGTGGTGTCCGGAGTCTAACTTTGGGATCCTGAAGGCTCAATAATAGGAAGTTGGCTCTACTCTACCTGGTGTCCTGATGACACTGATCTGTGACTATGCCCTGACCTATGGTTGTGGCCTGATGACTGCCCTGATGAAGTGCACCCCCCAACACTAGTATAACTACTGCTATGTGATCTACTATTGTTGTGGGTTTGGGTGCCACTGCCTGTTCGACTGTATGATCGAGACAATCCTGGGTCCCATCTCTCTGGTGGAATGGCCTGCTCATAAAGCAACCTGTAGTGACCCCTGCTCTTGGCCATCCTAGCCAACTCCCTAGCCATATCCCCTGTCGGCCCTACACATAACTCCACGAACTCAGTTACCCATTGGTCTGACTTCTGCTATCGAATAATGGCCTGGTCTCTCTCCACTCTGGTAATCTCCAACTCAGCTATCTGGGCCTTGTTCTGAGACAAGGCCGCATCTAATCTTCTCTGAAGAATGGAAATCCTCTGATCAGTAGTGGAATCCACTAGAAAAATGGATGGCCTTTCCCCCTCCTCATCCCCATCAATCATCCACTCTTGTAGCCTCCTCTCAACCTCTTCCTCCCCCTCATCCTCATCCTCCCTCTCCTCCTCCCTCGCCTCCTCTCCATCAATCTCCTCCATGTCAACATCAAGAGGATCATGCTCAGCAAATGGATCCTCCTCTACTAGAATCTCTCCCTCTTCTCTCACCTCCACCTCCTCTCCCCCTCTGACCTCCTCCTCTACTACCACCTTTGCCTCCTACCCAACTGGCTTCTCTCTCTCCTCACCCTCCTCCCGGATGGGTGACAATGGTGCACCACCCACTCTCTGCCTAACTCTCCTAGGCTGCCTCTACCCTCCATCACCCCTCCTCCTCCTCACACCCCTCCCATCTCTTCCATAACCTCCTCCCCTGCCAACCCCATCATCTCCCCCACCTCTTTCTCCATCTCCCTAGCCACCATCTCTCCCTTCGGCCCCCCTACCATCTCTCCCTCCGCCCCCCTACCATCTCTCCCTTCGTCTCAGCCACCCTGACCTCCCCCCCGTACCTGCGAGATAACTGATTTGTGATCTATGGGAGCCGTACCTCCTCTCCATAACCACTGCTATGCGACCAGGCCATCTATCTGTTGCTCTGCTAATTCCACTGCTATCCATGACCCCCATACGGTCTCCCTGGATGACCGTGCATACTCTATTGTACCTACTGATACAACTTGTTGCTCACCAAACTACCATTGTACCCGCTAGGGAAAGTACATCTCAATGATACGTTGACTCTCCATTGTGTGACCAATCAAGTATCTAAACTATCTGGATAATGACAAATGGCCATCCTCATCCAGCCATTGGGCATAATCTCTATAAGGCCTCCAGACAAAGATGATCAATGTGTCGATCTGATGTCACCAGTACCTGGTATCTCCTACGTGGGTCTGGCTAATTGAACCAACATATAGGTAAACATAGGGCATCCCATCACCCAGTTGCTGAATCTGTACTAGTGGTCAAAAATTGGGAATGTGCTTCCGCACCCAGATCATAAGTAATGTGGTACCACAACTAATACCTTGTCCCTCATGGTAAACAACCTCATGAATCTGATGATACATCATGGCTAACAAGCAAGGCCCCCAAGAAAATAATTTCCTTTGCGCTCGCATGCAGACTAGTACATCCCTCCATCCAATCGGAAACCCATGTCCGTGGCAATCTGGAATCAGCACTCCGAGAATCAATGTCATGAGCATGGCATCCCATCATGGATAATAGTCAACCACAAAGTCCCACCCAATCTCATACTCATGAATTCCTAGACCAGCAATACTTGCATCGTCATACATTTTTCCTAGGGCATATTGCCCTCTATGGGGATCATATACCACCCGCTCCCCACTGATAGGGATGTGCAAAATACGATAGACATCCTCTAGCATAATGGTACCCTCTTCTTTAGATAATTGAAAGGAACATGTGTTTGAGTGCCACCTCTCATAGAGTGCTATCAATAACCCCCTATTTGCCCGAATGATGGGCATATAAGTGGCGTAGTACAACCCTAGACTCATCAACCATTGCCTCTCCCTGTCACTCAGTTGATCTCTGAAAGCATAGGTAGAAGGCCTGAACTCTCGGGTGTAAATGGGCACTAAACATCTCTGCACAAGAAGAAACAGGGGTTAGGATTAGCAATTCGGCACATTATTACTATCTAAGAAACCAAAAATGCATTTGAAATAAGAGTCTACACAAGGTCAACATTGGTCAACCCTGGTCAACAGTAATTATGTCGCATTGACTTCAATTGCATCGCGCTATATCACATGCGACTCTGCATCTCACAGTTGCATCGCAATTTCACGAATGTGTCATTTAATCTATCAATTGTGAAGCTTTACAGTGATTGCGGCTTTTCACAAGGTGATTGCATCATTTGGCCTAGCACATGCATTGCAACATGTCCCTTGCATCGCATATGCGTTGCATTTTGACACATGCGTCGTTTTGCCTAGAAATTGTGTGCTTTTAAACTAAAACCTACCTACCCATTGCACTTGCGTCATGACACAATCACATGTGTTGAATGCAAAGGAGATTGTGGTTTACGCGAAGACATTTGCATCACAACGCATTTGTTTTTCCCTCCAAAACCCTAATAAATGCACGAAAATCAAAAAATTTAAAGGTCAGATAGGGTACTTACTGGTGCCTCTGCGCCCTTGGGTCATCGGAATGTCTGCATGTCATAGCCACAATGGTTTGTCACGGGAATCACCATCTTCTCCTCAAACTTTGATCTCCAAATATTTTGAATAGTAAATATGAAAATGACACTTGGTTTGGCTTTTTCAACTTATTTAGAGGTTGAAAATTAGGGTTTGACCTGATAGGTTTGTATTGAAGGCTCTTTTGACCGCCTTTGTCTAGCATTTTTACTAGCTTAGCATCCTCCATTTTCAAAACTGATCACGTCATTGTTTTTCTGGTCATCAAATTGATTAATCGGGACACTTTCCAAAAAAATTTGACCCCGAGCTAAAATTCAAAAAAATTCCCGAGGGGGCATAGGCACTCCATACCTTTGTTGGGGCATATTATTAACTTGTTTTCTTTGCCATAATGCGATAAACTACATTATGACAAAGAGGGGAAAATGTAGACACATAAAAATGACCTAGGCCGGCAAGCACTATTTTTCATCTTCTTTCATCCTAGCATAATTATGACATTTTAATTATGTTTGTTGTCCGCCTTCGACTATTAATTAAATAATTCATAATAATTTAATTAATTCATGTTCTTTTATTCTTTATGATTATTAATTAAATGGACCTTATTTGTTTATTTAATGTGTCACTAATTATCTAATGCTTTCCCATAATTAAATAAATTTCTCAATTTATTTAATTAATCTTTGCCACTTATGTCCTCCTGATTATTAAATAAATATATTTTATTTATTTATTTAATATGTCACGAATTCTCAAAAGTATTCTTATAATTAAATAGATTTATTAATTTATTTAATTAATCTATCACCTTCTCTAAATTAAATAGTTATCTTTAATTATTTAATTGCCTTATTTGACATTTCCCTCATTTTAAATAAAACAATTTATTTAAAATAACCTCGCATGGTTAACTGTCACTTCTTTTAGTAATAATCTTAAAATCAATTAGTTACTATCTCACTAAATCCATATTTTGAATTAATTTTAATTCAAAAATGGTAATATTCTTCTACAAATCAAGTAATTGCTAAAATTAATGATTTTCTAAATCTCATCTTCTTGTTCAATCTTTTCTTTTGATTTTTACTAATTTTCATCTCACTATCACATTTATTCTCCATCTTTGATTTAATTTCTTAAATTAAATCTTGTCCACTCATTTGGGAATCTTACCCTAACTCTAATTGAGAGTTTCCATTTTGAATCTTGACCATTGATTTTAGGGCATTTCTCAATCTTCAATCTCATCCATCCATCCAAAATTGCATTTTCTATAAAATGTCAATTTTGTTCTCAGCTCTGAATCTCTTAATCTTGCATCTTGGAATTTGATCTTGTGTCATTTAGTTGCTTACCTTTAGAATTTGATTTCTTTTGCATAGCTTATATGAAATCCTTCAACACTTAGCTTAGGGCTAGTCCATAGCATAGAAGTTTTCTCATCACAATCTAAGGGCATACTTTACATTTCAAAAAGTTAGAAGGTACAATAGAAATCGGTCATGGAGGATAAGGGATTTGGTGAGCTCGTTTCATCTATTTATTTTATTTAATCCTATGCATTCTATTGATATTGTGGATTCAATTTAATATACTGTGTATGTTTGCTAACAATCTAATCTGACAGAATAATCCTCAATTACAAAAATATGTGTGGATCGTGATTCATGACATGGCTATTTGTAATATTGGTAGCAATTTTATCATAAGGACCCTTCATGCTCCCCATGTTGGTGTTTGCATTTGATAAAGTTGCCCCCAGTATTATGGAGGTATCACCGATATGTTTAGATTCCTTTAAATAACCAAGACCTTGATGCTTAGGATTGCCAATAATCTGCACTGATTTTAGGATACCATGTTCATGTAGGCCTAATCCTCTACCTTGATAATGAATCCATTGAGAAAGTTTATTTGCAATGGGATATGTCTCACCTTGGAAACAAGGTGCTAATCTTTATTTTCTCTATTTTGGATCTTTAATTGTGGTAGCTTCCTCATTGATAGGCTCCTTCAGATGTGGGATACCTTCCTGATAGATATATTCAGCCTGATCTTGTAAATATCATATTTTAATGCTTCTTCAAGAAGTGTTTCTGATTTACTATCCATGAAAAAGTCTTACTCATGATTCATTTTTGATATGTCTTCATAGGATGTTTCTGATTAAGAACTTATATATAAGTCTTCTTTATGATCTCCTTCTGATATGTCTATACAAGATGTTTTTGATTCATAACTTATGTATAAGTCTTCTTCATGATCCCCTTTTGATATGTCTCTAGCTTTTGTTATGTCTTGATCTTGTGTATAAATTTTAAGAGTAGAAGACTCTTGTTCTTTGGTAATTGTATCAAGAGAATGAGACTTTTGTCTTGGATGAAGATCATCTACATGTCCATTAGGAGTAAGCATCTCATGGGAAGAGGTATGTGTGCTTGGTATATGAATGTGTTCTTCTTTTGGAAAACCTTGGATATCTTGGAAGATATATGCCAAGTCATTGTAGTATTTTGATGGTAGGGATTCTTGATCTTGACTTTGTATGGTATTATCTTTGACATGATTTCGATCAAATTCTTGACATGGATCAATTTCAAAGAAGGGATTTCCTATAAAGGATCCTTGGATTTTCTCAAAATGTGAGCATATGGGTAATAGATCTTGGCTTAGATCTTTTGCATTGGGTATAAGTGTTGGATCAAGATTATCTTGATCATTAATGTGTACTACCATGAGGCTGGATGATATCAATACATCTTGGACTGGATCATTGCTAGACTTGGGTGATCGATTTTGATTGTGCTTGCGACTAAATTCTTGATGTATGTCCTCTTGCTCACTGGATCATGTAGAGACATTGTCAATGTGATCGGTGATAGATAGCTCTTGATAATTTAATTCAACTTTTGAGTTTGAGACATTATCATTGTTGTCATTGGTAGATGGCCATTGAACATCATTTTTAATAGCTATATATCATTGATCAATGAGTTCTTGGATGAGGTTTTTGAGGGTAGCACATTTGTTCGTTGGGTGACCCTTGATTTTGTGGGACTCGCATTGTTCGTATTGGTTATACCAAGGAAGTTTAAAGCTTTGGATCACTATAAGTTGGACTATCATTGATTTTGATAAGTTCTTGTTGTACTAGTTTGTGCATGATTACCTCTAAAGTATCTCCCAAAGGGGTGAATTTCCTTCCTAGTTGGTAATATTTCCTCTATGGCTTTTCTTGATTGCTTTGATCTTGATTTTGTAGAATTCCTTGATTCTGTGTTTGAGGTATATTTTGATATTGCACTTGAGATACATTTTGGTGTTGTGAAACTTCTTGATGTTTTGATCGAGGTACATCTTGATATTGCACTTGAGGTACACCTTGGTGTTGTGGAACTCCTTGATACTACTGATATTGGAAGTGTTGTTGATGAGGTGTTTGAGGATTGTCAATATGTTCATATGTAACATTTTGGCTTTGCACATGGCATTGGTGATATGTCAGATTTTGATTTTGTTTAATTTCCTCAAGATCTCTCTCAACTTTATTTAGCGCAATTTGATGTCCTAGATTTATTCCTTGATGGGGGTTTGGAAACCCTTGATGTTGTTTCCCTATTTGATGTTGTGACCCTTGATAAGAATGATCTGGGTAACAGATCAACATATTTTGGGGATGTTATGGTACTCAATACCCTATCATAAGGTCACTTGGTTTATATCATCATGGGTCTCTTCTGCTATTTGTGGTGTTTGGTGGTGGGATATTGGTATCGTTCTTGCTTTCTTCCATTTTATTCCTATGTTGTGATCTCAGTGTTGTAATAAACAACTTGGGTCCCCTATGGGAGATTTGTGTAATGTTTGAACTCTCTAGTTGACTCAAATCCTAAAGATCCAATGTTGTCCTAAATGATAGGATTATGTGAGATATTGGAACTGTTGGAATAGACCAAGATTCTAACAATAGTAGAAGGAATACAAGTTCAAATTGTTCTTGGAAGTAATCTTGTAAAATTTGTATACCAACCTAGTTCTAGTTTCGTGAAATGCCCAAAGGTATTTCTTGAGAGCCTTTCAACTAAGATGACTAAGTGTGAAATGACAACCTGTGGAATTTACCTTAAGGATCTTGACCTTGCATGAGATCATGAAGGGGATATTTATTTCCACGTGGGTGGTGGTAATATGGGTCTTTTTTCTGCTATGTCATCTTTCTCTTCCTCTTCGTCTAGGACAATTGATGCGATAAAAAACTGGCAGGGTGTTTCATTCTTCAAAAATGAAGGTTCTCAAGTTGCTTATGATGTCAGTTTGTTCACCTTCGATATATGTGAAACTAGGCTAAAGGATCGGTGCTACAATATTTGGTTGTTGAATTGGGGCAGTTGGTCGCCAAATGGTCATAATTTAGTTTGATGGTGTTATGGGATGGTTGTTGTGAAGCTCAAGACCCTAGGGTTTGAGTGTTGTTTTGGAATGATACTAATTATTGGAAATCAAAATGTTGAAGAACTAAGGTCTATATTCCACTTCCTTGTCCAGAGGATATGTTGCGAGAAATCTTACTTGAACTATCTACGAGTCCCAAGTAATTATTGATATCATGGACATCTAAGTGGAGGAATGACCTTAATGGTTTTTTATATTTTTATTTCAAATAGGTAGGATGGAAATAATGGATGTGGGACTATCTGACCTTTTGGCTTTCCAATTGTTTTGGCTCGAACAATGATCTTATAAAGAACTCTCTCTCAAATTTTTATCTGGGTTTGAAGTATGGCAAGTGATAAAATAGCACTTGGATTGAATTAGCAAGCATGGACTTATGTGACCATCATGTAGAAAAATTAGGTTGTGAAATCACAACACCCAAGCCATAGTTCCCAAGTGTTTACTTTGATTAAGGTAACTTGAAATCAAAGCCAAAATGTTTGGAAACCTTTAAGGAAAGATCCTTTCAAAGGGGTGCAAACATAAGGCTTCTTTCACAAGTATGCCCTAAATCAAAGGGTTTGTGTTTCAACCATATTTTTTAGTGTTTGTTTAGAATGTGTTCTTTTTCTTTAAATTAATCAAAAAATTTGATGTCAAATTGTTTTGAATGTAATGGGTAGGTTTAACATAAACCAGAAATTACAACCCTAGGCGATAGACACCATTCTCTTAGGTAGGCTTGCCTCATGCTCCAAAGAGATGATTTTACATGCAACTTATGACATGGGCCTGTAGTCAGACATGGCAAGTAACTTCTCAAAATTAAATTCAGATGCACCACTTTTAGAGAATGTTTTAGGATAATAGGGTGGCCTCTAAGACAATTTGGTTCTTAGTGGTAACTGTGAACGTAGAAATTTGAAACTCACCCACTGGCCACTTAAGGCTCTTTAATCATTCCCATTCCACTTAAGCCATAGGATTAGGTTCAGTCTATTGTCAGCATGGCTTGAAGCTACTTTCTTACGATTTTACAACCTTTAATATAGCCCACCAGTAAACGTGCTTTGAGACCTTGCAATGAGTTCTCTAGCATAGGATGTATTTCAAGGAAATCCCCCTCTTTAAGGAAAACTTAAAAATAAAGTGAAATTCTCAAAAATATTCTTTTGCTCACCCAAGATCACCAAAAGGTACGAGGGGAGAAGATAAAATACTTTATCTTTGCCAATCAATGAATGCACAGTGAACAATCCATAGCAAATTGATTCATTTTAAACACCTCGAGCAGTGTTATCCCCATAAATATGTGAATAGCATAAAAAAATTGTTCTTTTTACTTGCACCAATAGGAATTATTTAAGATATCATTCAAAAATCACAATGGTGCAATACAAAATAAAGGAATTGTTAATTTTAACCTCCAAATTTGGGTGTTTCTAAGAAAATAGCCCTTGTCTCTAATTGGTCAACAAATGGAAATCATTTGTACTCTTTTTATGCACCAAATTTAAAGTTCCTAAGTTAAGAAACATGAAACTAGTTCATTTTTAGATCCCAAAATTAAAGTGTTTTTTTGTTTTTGTTCTTTTTAAGAGCACCAAATTTAGATTCCTAAGTTAAGAAAATAGGAAAATGGTTCATTTTTAAACACTAAATCAAATGTGAGTTTGTGTTTTATTCATTTTTAGAGCACCAAATTCATATTCCTAAGTTTAAAAAGCATGAATTTTTTCAATTTTAAACACTAAATCAAAAGTGATTTTGTGTTTTGTTCATTTTTAGAGTACCAAATTTAGATTCCTAAGTTAATTAAATGTAAATAAAAAACTAGGACCGATCGTCTTCCCTACAACAAACATGTTAATTTTACTTGAATCCTACATCAAATCTATCAATACATGTTTACACATCAAAAAACAAACAAAAGTTAGTGGACAACCCCCTTACAATAGTGCAGGATCTATGCACTTGTCTGTCAGAACAACAACTCAAAAAAAAGATGCAAACGTGTAGAAAAACTACAATTGCTCAGTTTCAGAAATAGGTGCTCAAAACAAACAACAAAATCTAACACTATCCAAAATCAAGTGTGCGGGTTCTAAACAATAGTGCCATTCCTATGACAATAGTGCAGTTTTCTTGACAGTCAAGCACGGAGATTTTCTAGGAAAGCACGTGAAAACTCTATCAATTGTATTTCTAAGACCTGCAACTTAAAAAGAAACTCAAATGAACATTATAGGAGGGGACAAGGGTCCCACCACATGTGCCAGAATGTGTGAGGGGGAGAACATTAGATCGGAAGATGGATCGAAACATGCTAATCCAAGAATCTAAACTAAGATTAAACATATTAATCTAAGATCTAAACCTACACATATGAAATAAAACTAAGCTATCCTAGCATGCATAAATGAATCTTAATGCACATGAATAACACAGTCTTACCATCCCGTAGGGGAGTGTACTCGCCTAATGTTGGGTTGTTCTTATCACCACAAACCCTCCAAAGTTCGTGTACAAAATCTTGATGAGTGATGATTTTGGTTGGTTGATCGAAGACAATGGTGAAGCTCTATCAATAGTGTTCTTGATAGCACTTCATTGCTCAATGTATGTTAATTCTCTAATCCTTATTTGTGAGGAAAGAGGTTTGTTATATAGAAAATGAGATTTGAAATGGACGATCAGGAGCGTGTTAAAGAATATCCAAATCAACGATCAGAGTGTGTTGAGAGGATTTAGACATGAGAAAATTGTGCAAATTTGATTGCACAATTTGGGTGATTGAGAAATAGATTGGCTAGTCAGGGATGTGATTGATCAATTAACATATTTAGATTGATCAGTCAGGATTTTGATGGCTTAGTTAGGAATTTGATGGCTTAGTTAGGAGTGTGATTGATCAATAAACAAATTAGATTGCTCAGTTAACAATTCGGATTGATTAGTTAACAAATTATATTGCTTAGTCAACAATCATAATTTACTCAATCAGAAAGTGGGTGAGGAATATGAATTAATTGATTTAATTAATTAATCACTTTTTGGAGTTGAATGTGCAAATAATATTTGACTTTTGCAAACAAAGTTGCATTAGTTTGATTTGATTTTTGATAATTCACTTGAATAGTTTGATTTAATTATTCAAATTTTGGAGGGAAAGTGTTGTAATTAAATTATTATTTAATAATTTAATCAACTTAGGTGAATAAGGTGATTTAGTGATGTAATTAAATAATTGGCATTACTTAGTGAATCAGGATGAAATAAAGTGAGATTAAGACTACATTAAATAAATGTGATTTATTTAATTGGTCAAAATGATGAAACATGAATTAATCAAATACTATTGTTTTATTTAATCAATAAAGGAATTAGAGTTTTCAGGACTTTTTTTAACAAGTGAAATTTATTTAATTTTTCTGAAATGATGAAAAAGTGAATTAATTAAATAATGTTGTACTATTCAATTAATAGAGGAATTAGGCTTTTTTATGTCATTTTGATGTGGTGTGATGTGGTAATTTTGCAGGATGATTTTGAGATGATCTGAGATGATCCAAGACATTACGAGATGGTTTCAAGACATTATAGGATGTTTTGGGACAATTTTGAGTCATTTTGAGATGTCACGAGATAATTTTGAGTCATTCTGAGATGTTACGGGATAATTCTAAGTCATTCTAAGATATTACGGGACAATTTCAAGTCATTTCTGAGATGTTATGAGATAATTCTGAGTCATTTCCAGATGTTATGAGATGGTTTTGAGTCATTTTTAGATGTTATGAGATGATTTCAAGTCTTTCTAAGATGTTACGAGATGATTCAAGATGATGTTTGAGATTGTTCGATGTTGTTTCATGTTGTTCAATGTTTTTCGATGTTGTTCAATGTTGTTCGATGTTGTTTAACATTTTTCAATGTTGTTCGATGTTGTTCAATGTTTTTTGATGATGAATTAATTAAACAATGTTAAATCATTTAATTAATAGATGAATATGAGTGCCAAAATGCTAGTTATATGCTAGGGCATTATTAGGTGTCTACATTTTTCCCCTGTTTGATACAAAGTATTGGCTTCTTTTTTTCAAAGAACATTTCCCTCATATGTCCCAAGTGCAAGAGTTGCCCTACTATGCCCCAGAAAGGATAGCGTGGATGGTGCACCCTCGGGAAATTTGGTGAAAATTTTGGATAATGAAACAAATTTTTTGATAAGTTGATGTGATGTGTTAAGTGCAAGGATTAACAAAACAAATTTTTGACTAGAAGAAAATGTTAGTAAGATTGAGAAGATAGAAGAGAGTGGAGGATATAAGAAGAAAGTAAGAATGCAATGTCATTGATGAGTTGTTTTTTCTTTACTTAGAGGCTTCACAGTTTGAAAAATCCTGTTTGATGTAGAAAATAGATATGATGCACCAGGGTATTAATGACCAAGGTAAATTTGTATCCATTGCATGTACTTTGACTCTACAAACAAGGAGTACTCTTTCTCATTCCAGACATACGAAAACTTTGTTTAAAGTATATAGTTGGGTTGTGTTAAAAACTTTTCGGACCAATCACACAAAGAGGTATAAGACACCTAACATGAAAATGCTACATTAATTTCGGACCATTTACATAGGGAGGTATGAAATACCTAACATGCAAGTGCTACACAAATTTTGGACCATTTACACAAAGAGGTATGAAATACCTAACATGCAATTGCTACACAAATTGTTTCGACACAACTTTCATACACTATATAAAGCAAGTATTCGCCACGGTAGTTTTACAAAAATATCCAAAAAATAGAAAAACAAAAATTATGCTCAATTTCCCTCATTCCTTCCTCTCTAAATCCTTATGGACATCCTCGAGAGATCCTAGGAATGAGTCAATAATGTAAATCGAAAATATAAGACTATAAAAAGATAAATAACAAAGTTGTTGTATCATTTGCTCTATCTGTTATGGGACTATTATCCAATGTTGATCATGTCTATTGTAGGAATGGATCCATTAAGACATATCTCAGGATGTTGTTGGAAATTATCAATAGATAGGAAGTTATCCTTGGCTTTATTTTTGTCTTCTTGTGTTTAAATCTTTACGATTGTTTGCTTGAAAGTTCTAGCTTTTGATGTTGCTTTGTTTGTTTTTTTGTTTTGTCAAAGGGTGAGTGTAACGATCTGTTTATTATGGATAGGTGATGGTGGAAATAGGCTTTTTTTTCTTTTTCAAATATTTTTGTGCTTTGTGATATTTATTTGATGTTTTTTTTGCTGTGTCGATTATCGAGGAGCTATGGTGAGGATTCGAAGAGCTTCACATCATGTGGATACATTTTGAGAGTTTAGACATCCTATAGGAATCAGTTTCATATTATGTACCTTGTCATTTCTCATTTTCATTTTGTTACATTCTTGTATTGCGTGTATAAATTTTCTTGAGTCAATAGCAAAGTTCTACTGATTTATGAGCATCTGCATCATTTTCCTCGCCTTTGCTAGGTGAGAACCTCACACTTGACCTTTAAAACCTCTCCCTTGACTTAAAACCTCTCTCTTGACCTAAAACCTCACTTTTAATTCATGCACTCACTCTAAAATCTTGCACTTGACTAAAAGCCTTGTTTTTGACATGCTCTGGAGATTTTTCCTCGTCTTTACTTAAGAATCTCACACTTGCTTTAAACTTTTGCATCTAAAAACCTCACACTTGCTCTAAAATCTCGCACTTAACTTAAAACTGTGCTTTTGTTTCATGCAGTTGACTTAAAACGTCACCTTTGTTTGCTTTGCAACTTATAATTTTTATCCTATCTTTAAACAACCATGTCCTGGTCATACGAAAGTATTTTTCAGTGCTTTTTTTAGGAGAATAGAATTTCATGATCCTTGCAATGGTGTAAGTGGCTTTCATTTTTTGTGCAATTAAATTTTCCATTAGTGTTGTGAGCTTGCATTTGCTTTTGTTTCATTTAAACCCTATTAGCATTTTCTTGTTGTCATCCTAAATATCGTTTGTCATCATCGTTTGTGTCATTTTGTGTTGCTTGACATGTTTAGATTGAAACCCTAACATCATGGGCTAAAATTATTGCAGGTGGTCCTCAAACCACTTCATCCAAGGGAGAGATGACTTCAGGATCTATTTGATCCAATTACTGGTTTCATGGGTTTTGTTGTTTTGTGAATGTTTTTGAATTTTTAATTTTTTTGGATTTATTTGGATTTTGTGCTTTTGACTAAGTTGGAAGAAGGCATGATAAAAACCTAATGGGACCGACCTAAGGCCTCAGGAGTTGATAGGCCTTTCCTATGTTGTACACGTAGAGACCACAAAGTTTGACTATTTTAATGAAACCATAAACTTATTTTTCGAATAAAAAATTCTTGGATCGATATTCCACTTTCGTGTCTAGAGGATATGTTGTGGAAAATCTACTTCAACTAGTTGTGAGGTTCAAGAAAATGTTGATATCTTAGACTGTTTGAGTAAAGGAATAACCCAACAATGTTGTTTTATTTTTGGTGTTTTTCAGATGTTTTTGATTTTAGATCATTTTGATTTTTACCCTTTTGCCTAGGGTATAAGATGTTGAAAACTTGGATTGATACTTGACTATTTTTTCTAGAGGATATGTTGTGGAAAAGCTTACTTGAACTAGTTGTGGGGTTCAATCAACTATTGATATCTTAGAATTTTCAAGCGAAGGAATAATCCATGTTATCATCTTCGAAGGTTACCTTAATAGTGCGTTGGTGGTAAACCTTGTTGCTGGGATGAATTGTTTTGAAGGTTACCCTGGTGGTGCGTTGGTGGATATACCTTGTTGTTCATGGATTTTTACCCTTTTTACTAGGGTATAAGATGTTGAAAACTTGGATTGAGACTTCACCTTGTTTTTCTAGAGGATATGTTGCAGAAAAGCTTACTCAAACTAGTTGTGGGGTTCATGTAATTGTTGATATCTTAAAAATTTCAAGTGAAGGAATCCTCCATGTTGTTATCATCTTTTAAGGTTACCTTGGTAGTGAGTTGGTGGTACACCTTGTTTTTGGGATGAATTGTTGTGAAGGTTACTTTGATGTTGTGTTGGCAGGTATACCTTGTTGTTGGTGGTTTTTTACCCTCTTTCCTTGGGTATAAGATGTTGAAAACTTGGATCGGTACTTTACTTTATTTTTCTAGAGGATATGTTACGAAAAATCTTACTTGAACTATTTGTGGGGTTCAAGCAACTATTGATATCTTAGATTTTTTGAGTGAAGTAATAATCCATGTCATCATCATCTTTGAAGGTTACCTTGGTAGTGCATTTGTGGTACACCTTGTTGTTGGGATGAACTATTTTGAAGATTGCCCTGGTGATACGTTGGTGGGATACTTTGTTGATGGGATGAATTGTTTCAAAGGTTTCCCTGATAGTGCATTGGTGGTATACTTGTTGATGGGATGATGCCTAGATCACATTGTGAGTTTAGAAGACATAGATCAAGATTTGTTCTGAAGTAAGATGCAAGCATTTTCCCCCAGTGTCTAGAAATTTAGGTGATGGATTATCTTGTGATAGGATAACATGTTGGGACAAAGTAAGCCATTTTGGAAAATTCCTCATGGCTCTGATAATGTTGGATAGGATAGGATGAATGATAGTGACCCACGTCAAGATGTTTTCCATAAGCAAGTGTAACATGTTCACCACACATTTGTCAAGATCAAGATAAGTTGGATTTTGGTAACAATGGTTTGGGTTTGTTATGGATAAGTTGAGATGCTTCCACCTTAAATGGCACATGCAGATACTCAATTCTTACACATGACGCCTATTTTTCAGGTTTTCATCATGGTACTTGTCCAAAGTGCCACCATGGTTGTTTTCACTAGAGGACAATTTTTCTCTTGATTTTTTTTTATTTTAATTGATTTTTCTATGTCACAGAAGATGCCTGTTTACCAGGTTTTCATCATGGTGACCATTTTCTACTCATGTTGGACCACCTAGTGGTGCTGATGTAGACATTGTTGGTGCTGATATTATCGTTGTTTCTATCATGACGTGCCAATGATATCCTGATTGGAGGACTTGTTTTTCTACGATACGAGTGCTTGAATGTAACCCCTGGTAATTCTTATCTTCCTTTTTGATACTGGAGTTAACCTTACCTTGATGCGTACATCGTGATAGAGTTCCCTTAGAGTCTTTATGATAAAGAGTTGCTGCCAACACATGGTCAATGTGAGATATGGATATCATGGATGGTAAAATGTGTTGAGGGATATGATATTTAGATGGATTGGTTGACAGTTTGGAACCTTTGACTCTCCAAACATGGGATGATGAGTAATGATGGGTGGATATGGAGATTCGATTGGGACCAACATCTTGATATACCTTGTAAGTCACTCTTGAAGCTTTCTTTTGCATAGGTAGACATCTTTTATGGATGAAATTCCCTTCTTCTTTTTTCCCCATAGTTTCTTTGACTAATGGAGTTTGATAGGGATGATTTTATTTCTTTTTATTTTGTATCCATTTAAACTTTTCTTGTCCATTTTTCTTTGTTGATTGTTTTACTTCAATGCCTTGTTTCGTTCTTTGATATAGATTTTTCTTTTGTTGCTGGTCCCAATCAAAGGGTTCAAATATACGTGGATCATAATTCATGGCATGGCTAGTTGTAGTGCTGGTATCAATTTCATCATAATGACTCTTCATGCTCTCTATGTTGATGCTTGCATTAGATAAAGTTCCCCCCAGTATTATGGAGGTATCCTTGATATGTTTAGCTCCCTTAGTATTTAAATAATCAATACCTCAATGCTTAGGATTTCCAAAATCTACACTGATTTGAGGATACCTTGTTCATGTAGGTCTAATCCTTTGTCTTGATACTGAATCCATTGAGAGAGTTTACTTGCAATGGGATATGTCTCACCTTGGAAACAAGGTGCTAATCCTTCTCTACTGTACTATGGATCTTCAACGGTGATAGCTTCTTTATTGGTAGGATCCCTCAGATGTGGGATAAATTCCTAATTGATATCTTTGGCCTAATCCAGTGAAATATCATATTTTAGTGCTTCTTCACGAGGTGTTTCTAATTTACTGTCCACATAAAATTCTTCCTCATGATTCATTTTTGATATGTCTTCATAGGATGTTTTTGATTCACAACTCATGTATAAGCCCTCTTTATGATCTATTTTTGATATGTCTCCATGGTATGTTTTTGATTCACAACTTATGTATAAGTCTTCTTCATGATGCCTTTCTGATATGTCTCTAGCTTTTGCTATGTCTTGACCTTGTGTATAGATGTTAAGAGTAGGAGAATTTTGTTCTTTGGTAATGATATAAAGAGTATGGGACTCTTGTCTTAGATGAAGATCATACACATGTCCATTAGGAGTAAGCATATCATGGGTATATGTATGTTTGCTCGGTATATAGATTTGTTCTTTTTTTGGAAAACCTTGGATGTCTTGGAAGATATCTACCAAGTCATTGTAGTATTTTGATGATAAGGTTTCTTGATCTTGATTTTGTGTGGTATTATTTTTGACATGCTTAAGATCACATTGTTGACATGGATCAATTTCAAAGAAGGCATTGCTTGTAAGAGATCCTTGGCTTTCCTAAAAATGTGGACATATGGGTAATGACTCCTGGCTTATATTTTATGCATTGGGTATAAGTGTTGAATCAAGAGTGTCTTGATCATCAATATGTACTTCCATGAGGTTGGATGATGTCAATATATCTTGGGCTAAATAATTTCTATACTTGGGTGATTGATTTTTATCATCCTTGGGATTAAATTCTTGATGTATGTCCTCTCGCTCACTAGATGATGTAGAAACATTGTCAATGTGATCAGTGATAGATAGCTCTTGATCGTTGCTTTCAAATTTTGAGGTTGAGACATTATCATTGTTGTCATTGGTAGATGGACCTTGAACATTATTTTTAATAGCTATTTCTCCTTGATCAATGAGTTCTTGGATGAGTTTTTTTAGGGTAGCACATATGTTCATTCACTGACCCTTGATTTTGTGGAACTCACATTGTTCATATTGGTTATACCAAGGGAGTTTAAAGCTTGGTTCACCATAAGTTGGACTATCATTGATTTTTATAAGTTCTTGTTGTACTAGTTTGTACATGATTACCTCTAAAGTCTCTCCCAAAGGGGTTAATTTTCTTCATGGTTGGTGATCTTTCCTCTATGGATTTTCTTGATTGTTTTTCTCTTGATTTTGTGAAACTCCTTGATTCTATGTTTGAGGTATATTTTGATATTACACTTGAGGTAAATTTTGGTGATGCAGAACTTATTGATACTATAATTGAGCTACATTTTGATATTGCACTTGAGGTACACCTTGGTGTTGCAAAACTCCTTGACACTACAGATATTGGAACCATTGTTGATGTGGATATTGAGGTGTTTGTGGAATGATGTCCATTTTTTGTGGATATGTAATGTCTCGACTTTGCACATGGCATCGACGATATGTAAAATTTTGATTTTGTTTAAGTTCCTCAAGATCTCTCTCAATTTTATTTAGTGTAATTTGATGTTCTGGATTTATTCCTTGATGGGGGTTTTGAAACCCTTGATTTTGTTGCCCTACTTGATGTTGTGACCCTTAATCATAGTGATTTAGGTAATAGATCGACATGTTTTTGGGATGTTTTTGATATTCAATACCCTTTCAAATGATCACTTGGTTTATATCCTCATGGGCCACTTCCACCATTTGTGGTTTTTGTTCATGGGATAGTGCTGTTGTTCTTGCTTGTTTCCATTTTCTTCATATGTTTTGATCTTTTGGTTGTCATAAAAAACTTGGGTCCCTTCTGGGAGAGTGGTGTACTCTCTAGGTGACTCAAATCCTAAAGACCTGATGTTGTCCTACATATTATGTAAGATACTGGAACTGTTGGAACAAACCAGGATTCTAACAATAGTAGAAAGAATACAAGTTCAGATTGTTCCTTGAAGCATGTTTGTAAAAGTTGTCTACCAACCTCGTTCTAGTTTCATGAAGTTCCCAAAGGTGTTTCTTGAGAGATTTTGGACTAAGAGGCCTAAGTCTGAAATGATGACCTGTGGACTTTACTTTAGGGATCTTGACCTTGCATGAGATCATGAAGGGGATATTTATTGCCACACAGGTGGTGGTAATATTGGTCTCTGTGTTGTTATGTCAGCTTTCTCTTCCTCTTCATCTAGGACAATCGATGCGGTGAGAAACTGGAGAGGTGTTTACATATTTTTTTCTAAGTAGTTTTTCTGACAGACAAGTGCATGGATCCTACACTATTGTAATGGGGTTTTCCACTAAATTTTGTTTATTTTTGGATGTGTTAACAGGTATTGATAGATCTGATGCAGGATTCAAGTAACATTAACATGTTTGTTGTAGGGAAGGTGATCGGTCCTAGTTTTTTATTTACATTTAATTAACTTAGGAATCTGAATTTCGTGCTCTAAAATGAACAAAACAAAAACTCGCTTTTGATCTAGTGTTTAAAATTGAGTGAATTCATACTTTTTTAACTTAGGAATTTGAATTAGGTGCTCTACAAATGAACAAAATACAAACTCACATTTTATTTAGTGTTTTAAAATGAACCAATTTCTTATTTTCTTAACTTAGGGTTGTAATTACTGGTGTATGTTAAACTTGGCCCATTATATTAAAAAAAATTGACATCAAATTTTGTGATCAATTGATTTAAAGAAAAAGAACACATTCAAAACAAACACTGAACGAGATGGTTGAACCACAAACCCTTTGATTTATTGCATACTTTTGAAAGAATCCTTATGTTTGCACCCCTTTGAAAGGATCTTTTCTTAAAGGTTTTTGAACATTTTGGCTTTGATTTCAAAGTAAACATTTGCGAACTATGGCTTGGGTGTTGTGATTTCACAACCTAAGTTATAGAAATGAAGGTCACATAATTTCATGCTTGTTGAGTCAGTCTGAGTGTTGTTTTTATCACTTGCCATACTTCAAACACGGAGAAAAAGTTGAGAGAGTTGTTTATAAGATCATTGTTCAAACCAAAACATATGGAAATGTATAAGGTTAGATAATCCCACATCCATTATTTCCATCCTACCTTTTTGAAATCAAAATAAATAAAAAACCATTAGGGCCATTCCTCCACTCAGACATCCATGATATCAATAGTTACTTGGGGCTCACAGATAATACAAGTAAGCTTTCCTACAACATATCCTCTAGATAAGGAAGTGGAATATAGACCTTAGTTCTTTAACATTTTGATTTCCAAGTAGTATCATTCCAAAACAACACTCAAACCCTAGGCTCTTAAGCTTCACAAAACCCATTCCATAACACCATCAAAATTTATGACCATTTGGCAACCAACTACCCCAGTTCAACAACCATATCTTGTAGCGCCAATCCTTTAGCCTAGTCTTACATATATCGAAGGTGAAAAACTAACATCATAAGTAGCTTGAGAACCTTCATTTTTCAAAAGAATGAAACACCCCATCAGCTCCTCATAGCATCAATATCCTAGATGAAGAGGAAGAGAAAGCTGACAT
Source organism: Sequoiadendron giganteum (assembly GCA_007115665.2). NCBI lineage: Eukaryota > Viridiplantae > Streptophyta > Pinopsida > Cupressales > Cupressaceae > Sequoiadendron > Sequoiadendron giganteum. Next base: position 397,220,811 of record CM021106.1, read on the forward strand.
ACCAACAAAGAGACCCATATTACCACCACCTACGTGGCAATAAATGTACCCTTCATGATCTCACGCAAGGTCAAGATCCCTAAGGTAAATTCCACATTTCAACATTTCAGACTTAGGAATCTTAGTTTAAAACCTCTTAAGAAACACCTTTGGTAACTTCACGAAACCAAAACTAGGTTGGTATACAACTTTTACAAACGTGCTTCAAGGAACAATCTGAACTTTTATTCCTTCTACTATTGTCAGAATCCTAGTTTGTTCCAACAATTCCAATATCTCACATAATCCATAGGACAACATCAGGTCTTAGGATTTGAGTCATCTAGAGAGTTAAAACATTACACAACTCTCCCAAAAGGGACCCAAGTTGTTTATGACAACCACAAGATCACATCATAGGAAGAAAATAGAAGCAAGCAAGAACACCACTAGTATCCCACCAATAAATACTATGAATGATGGAAGTGGCCCATGAGGATATAAACCAAGTGACCTTTTGATAGGATATTGAATATCAAAACATCCCCAAAACATGTCATTCTATTACCCAAATCACTCTTATCAAGAGTCATGACATCAAATAGGGAAACAACATTAAGGGTTTGAAAACCCCTATCTAGGAATAAGTCCAGAACATAAAATTGCCCTAAATAAATTTGAGAGAGATCTTGAGGAAGTTAAACAAAATTAAAATCTTACATATTGCCAATGCCATGTGCAAATTCAGAACATTATATATCAACATCTTGATAATCCTCAAACACCTCATCAACAACACTTCCAATATCAGCAGTATCAAGGATTTCCACAACACCAAGGTGCACCTCAAGCATAATATCTAGATCTACCTCGATCATAACATCAAGAATTTTTGCAACACCAAAATGTACCTCAAGTGAAATATCAAAATATACCTCAAACACAGAATCAAGGAATTCTACAAAATCAAGATCAAAACAATCAAGAAAAGCCACAAAGGAAATATTACCAACCGGGAAGGAAATTCACCCCTTTGGGAGAGATTTTAGAGGTAATCATGCATAGACTAGTACAACAAGAACTTATCAAAACCAATGATATTCCAACTTATGGTGAACCAAGCTTTCAACTTCCTTGGTATAACCAGTACGAATGATGTGAGTTCCACAAAATCAAGGGTCACCCAACAAATAGATGTGCAACCCTCAAAAACCTCATCCAAGACCTCATTAATTAGGGAGAAATAGCTATTAAAAATGGCGTTCAAGGGCCATCGACCAATGAAAACAATGATAATGTCTCAAACTAAAAATTTGAAAGCAACAATCAAGATCTATCTATCACCGATCACATTGACAATGTCTCTACATCATCAAGTGAGCAAGAGGACATACATCAAGAATTTAGTCCCAAGCATGATCAAAATCAATCACCCAAGTCTAGCAATGATCCAATCCAAGATACATTGATATCATCCAACCTCATGTCAATACACATTGATGATCAAGAGACTCTTGATCCAACACTCATACCCAATGCAGAAGATCTAAGCCAAGAGCTATTACCCATATGCCCACATTTTGAGAAAATCTAAGGATCATTTATAGGAAATCCCTTCTTTTAAATTGATCCATGTCAGTAATGTGATCTAAAGCATGTCAAATATAATACCATTCAAAGTCAAGATCAAGAATACCTACCATCAAAATACTACAATGACGGCAAATATCTTCCAAGACATCCAAGGTTTTCCAAATGAAGAACACATCCATATACCAAGCACACATACATCTACCCATGAGATACTTACTCCTTATTGACATTTAGATGATGTTCATCCAAGACAAAAGTCTCATACTCTTGATGTCATTACCAAAGAACAAGAGTCTCCTACTCTTAACATATCTACACAAGATCAAGACATAACAGAAGCTAGAGATATATCAGAAAGGGATCATGAAGAAGACATACATAATTTGTGAATCAGAAACATCTTGTATAGACATATTAGAAGGAGATCGTAAAGAAGACCTATATATAAGCTTTGAATAAGAAACATCCTATGAAGACATATCAAAAATGAATCATGGGGAGGACTTTTTCGTAGATAGTAAATCAGAAACACCTCTTGCAGAAGCATTAAAATTTGATATTTTACAAGATCAGGCTAAAGATATCAATCAGGAAGGTATCCCACATATGAAGGAGCCTATCAGTCAGGAAGCTACCATAATTAAAGATCAACAACAGAGAAAAGAAATATTAGCACCTTGTTTCCAAGGTGAGATATATCCCATTACAAATAAACTTTATCAATGGTTTCATTATCAAGGCAGAGGATTAGACCTACATGAATAGGGTATCCTAGAATTAGTGCAGATTATTGGTAATCCTAAACATCAATTTCTTGGTTATTCAAAGGAATCTAAATATATCAATGATACCAACATGGGGGGAATGAAGGGTCCTCATGATAAAATTTCTACCAACGTTACAACTAGCCATGTCATGAATTACCATCCACATATTTCCACACTTTTATTGGGACCAACAACAAGAAAAAAAGCTATATCAAAGAACGAAACATGTCATTGATGAAAAATAATCAGCAAGAAAAAATGGACAAGAAAAATTCAAATGGATACAAAAGAAAAAGCAAGAAAATCATCCCTATCAAATTCCATTAGTCAAAGAAACTATGTGGCAAAATCAAAAAGGGAAGTTCATCCATCAAATATATCCAACAATGCAAAAGAAAGATTCAAGAGCGACCTACAAACTATATCAAGATGTTGGTCCCAATCCAATCTCCATATCCACCCATCATTGCTGATCATCCCAAGTTTGGAGAGTCAAAAGTTCCAAACTGTCAACCAATCCATCTAAATATCATATCGCTCAACGCATTTTTCCATCCATGATATCCAAATCTCACATTGACCATGTGTTGGCAACAACTCTTTATCATAAGGACTCTAAGGGCACTCTATCACGATGTACACATCAAGGTAAGGTTAACTCTAGTATCAACAAGGAAAATAAGAATTACCAGGGGTTATATTCAAGTGCTCGTATCCTAGCGAAAAAACTCTTCCAAGAAGGATATGATTGTCAAAACATGAAAGAAAAAATGACCATATCAGCACCAGCAACATCTACATCAGCACCAACAGGTGGTCCAACATGAGCATAAAATTGTCACCATGATGAAAACCTAGTAAACAAGCATCTTGTGTGACATCAAAAAATCAAAAAAATCAAGAGAAAAATCGTCCTCCAGTGAAAACCACTATGGTGGCACTTTGGACAAGTACCATGATGAAAACCTGGAAAACAGGCATCATGTGTAAGAATTGAGCATTTGCATGTGCCATTTTAGGTGGAATCATCTCAACTTATCCATAACAAACCCAAACCATTGTTTCTAAAATCCAACTTATCTTGATCTTGACAAATTTGTGGTGAACACTTTACACTTGCTAACGAAAAACATCTTGACAAGGGTCACTATCATTGATCTTATCCTATCTAGCATTATCTAATTCATGAGGAATTATCCAAAATGGCATACTTTGTCCCAACATTTTATCCTATCACAAGATAATCCATCACCTAAATTGCTAGACACTGGGGGAAAATGCTTGCATCTTACTCCAGAACAAATCTTAATCTATGTCTTCTAAACTCACAGTGTGATCTAGGCATCGTCCCATCAACAAGTATACCACCAACGCATTATTAGGGTAACCTTTGAAATAATTCGTCCCATCGACAAGGTATCCCATCAACACATCACCAGGGTAACCTTCAAAATATTTTGTCCCAACAACAATGTGTACCACAAACACACTACCAAGGTAACCTTCAAAGATGATGACAACATGGATTATTCCTTCAATCAAAAATTTCAAGATATCAATAGTTGCTTAAACCCCACAACTAGTTCAAGTAAGCTTTTCCACAACATATCCTCTAGAAAAAAAAAGCAAAGTACCAATCCAAGTTTTCAACATCTTATACCCAAGCAAGAGGGTATAAATCCACCAAGAACAAGGTAACCTTCAAAACAATTCATCCCAACAAAAAGGTTTACCTCGAAAGCACTATCAAAGTAACCTTCAAATATGATGACAACATGGAGTATTCCTTCACTCAAAAAATATAATATATCAATAGTTACTTGAACCCCATAGCTAGTTCAAGTAATCTTTTCCGCAACATATCCTCTAGAAAAACAAGGTGAAGTATCAATCTAAGTTTTCAACATCTTATACCCCAAGAAAGAGGGTAAAAATCCACCAACAACAAGGTATACCCACCAATGCACCACCAAGGTAACCTTCAAAACAATTCATCCCAACAACAAGGTGTATCACCAATGCACTACCAAGATAACCTTCGAAGATGACGATAACATGGATTATTCCTTCACTTGAAAATTTTAAGATATCAACAGTTGCTTGAACCCCATAGCTAGTTCAAGTAAGCTTTTTCGCAGCATATCCTCTAGCAAAACAAAGTGAAGTATCAATCTAAGTTTTCAACATCTTATACCCCAGGAAAAAGGGTAAAAATCCAAAAAAAATCAAAATTATCAAAAATCAAAAACATCTGAAAAACATCATTAGGTTATTCCTTCACTCAAACAATCTAAGATATCATTTGATTGAACCTCACAACTAGCTCAAGTATATTTCCCACAACATATCCTCTAGACACGGAAGTGGAATATCAATCCAAGAATTGTTTATCCCAAAAACAAGTTTCTTCTTTAAGTCAAACGATCGAACTATGTGGTCTCTGCATGTACAACATAGGCAAGGATTATCACACCCCAAGGCCTTATGCCAGCCCCATTATTTTTTTATCATGATTTCTTCCAACTGAGTCAAAAACACAAAATCCAAACAAATCCAAAAAAATTTAAAATTCGAAAACATTCACAAAACAACAAAACCCATGAAATCAGTAATTGGATCAAACGGATCTTGAAGTCATCTCTCCCTTGGCTGCAATGGTTTGAGGACCACCTACAATAATTTTAACCCATGATGTTAGGGTTTCACTCTAAAAATTTCAAGCAACACAAAACAACACAAAATATGATGACAAACGAAATTTAGGATGACAACAAGCAAATGCTAACAGGGTTTAAATGAAAAAAAAGAAAATGCAAGCTCACAATACCAATGGAAAATTTAATTGCACAAAAAATTAAAACCACCTACACCATTGCAAAGATCATGAAATTCTAACCCCAAAAAAATAAAGCACTGAAAAATACTTTCGTATGACCAAAATATGGTTGTTTGAAGATAGGATAAAAATTACAAGTCATAGAGCAAACAAAGGCGAGGTTTTAAGTCAACTGCATGAAAAAAAAGTGAAGTTTTAAGTAAATTTTGAGCTTTTACAGCAACTATGAGGTTTTCAGATGCGATATTTTAAAGCAAGTGCGAGATTCTTAAACAAGCGCAAAGAAACAGCTCCAAAGCATGTTAAAATCAAGGTTTTTAGTCAAGTCCAGGATTTTAGAGAAAGTACGTGAATCAAAAGCAAGGTTTTAGTTCGAGAGTGAGGTTTTAAGTCAAGGGCAAGGGTTTAAAGGTCAAGTATGAGGTTTTAACCTAGCAAAGGCGAGGAAAATGATGCAGATGCTCATAAATCACCAAAACTTTTCTATTGACTCAAGAAACTTTATACACGTAATACGAGAACGTAACAAAATGAAAACAAGAAGTGACAAGGTATGTACTGCAACACTGATGCCTATAGGATGTCCAAACTCTCAAAACATGTCCATCTGATGTGATGCTTCCTGAATCCTCGCCATAGCTCCTTGACAATCAACAAAACAAAAACATCAAATAAACATCAAAAAGCACAAAAACATTTGAAAAAGCACAAAAAGCCTATTTTCTCCATCACCTATCTGTAACAAAGGTTCATCCATAATAAACAGATCATCGCACTCACCCTTTGACAAAACAAGCAAACAAACAAAGCAACATCAAAAGCTAGAACTTTCAAGAAAACAATCACAAAGATTTAAACACAAGAAGGAAAAAACAAGAATGCAAGAAGGAAAAAACAAATCCAAGGATAACTTCCTATCCATTGACAATTAGCAACAACATCTTGAGATATGTCTTAATGGATTCGTTCCTATAATAGACATGATCAACATTGGATAATAGTCCAATAACAGATAGAGCAAGTGATACAACAAATTTATTTTTTATTTTTTTGTAGTCTTATC
>CM021106.1:397227148-397285200 GCA_007115665.2 Sequoiadendron giganteum
GTTAGCAGTATAAAATTAATCAAACTAAGCCCCAAACTAATAATGAAGAACAATGGAATATAAAGCATAAAAACATGAAATATCTTACCAAACCCTTATGCATTCCATGAATCACCTTGAATACACTCCTTCATTTTGCTATAATATAATAAATCCCCTTAGATTTTTATTGAGTATGCAAGTATGACCTAAAGACAATGGCAATAGAAAAAATTTAAAGATTTCTACGATGTCTAAAACTTCTAAGATTTTCCAAGGATCCAAAAATGACAATGATAAAGCCTTTTTATAGGCAAACTTGATTTCGAATGGAAGGCTGAGATTGAGAGACAATTAATCGATGGTCAAGATTAAAAGATAAGGCATGGAATAACTTTAAAGCTAAATTAGAGAAGATGAATGGTCAAGATTAAATTAAAAATAATTTAATCAATGGTGGAGATTAGTCGAGAAAAGGAGGGATAAGAATGGAATGTAGAAGATAAGATTGTCACAAAAAAAGTAGTGAGTTAGAGAGAAAATCAAATATTTTTCTATTTAAGTGACCAACGACTAATTAGATAATAAAGATATTATCTAATTATGGAAGATTGTGATAAGGAAAGAATCATCATTTTAAATTAAATAATGATTCTTAATTCAAAATCAAGATATGAAATCTAAATAAATAAATAAATATTTATTTAATTAAAAAGAGGAAAAAGCTAATTAAATAATTAAAAAATTATTTAAATATAGATAATAAAGATATTATCTAATTATGGAAGATCAAGATAAGGAAAGAATCATCATTTTGAATTAAATAATGATTTTTAATTCAAAATCAAGATATGGAATCTAATTAAATAAACAAAGATTTATTTAATTAAAAAAGAGGAAAAAAGCTAGCAAATAATTAAATAATTATAGTGGAAAGTAGTGTAGAAATTAAATAAATTGACATTTATTTAACTTTAGAAAGAAGGTAAGTTTAATTAGCGACATAATTAAATATCATTTATTTAATTAATCAAAGAAGAACAAAGATAAGGATGAATTAATTAAATAATTAAAATTATTTAATTAATAGAGGACATATGACTTAAGGAAATAATTAAATAATTAAAATTATTTAATTACGAAGAATGAAGATGAAAGAGTTATGAAGAAGTTAAGAGTCACAGGCCTAGGACAATTTTTAGTGTCTACAACTATATTAGATTTTGGGATGACCCTTGGCTACTTGACTCCCCCCTGTCGCACTCTGATTTGAGGAACCTTATGAGACCAGCACGATTTTTCTTTGGTGACCAGAAAAATGATGGTGACAAAAAAAATTATTTTTCAAGACCCTCAGAGTTGACAGAATGTGGTTTAAAGGCCCAGGCAAAGCACAACCAGCACAACCCTAGAAAAACCCTAATTTTAGGAGGGTATAAATAGGAAATTGGAAAATCAAAGCTCATTTTGCACTTTTGAACCTTGGAGATTAAGAGCTCTGACTGAAGGTAGAGCGAGTTCCTCATAGTGAGCATCAAGCGTACAAAGTTTGCACATTTAGATGGTCGGAGAGCACAAGAGATTTGGTAAGGCTCTTTGAACCCACTTTGTCAATTTTTTCTTTTATGCATTTTCTAGGTAGGATAAGTATTTGACAATCAATTGTGTCATTCCACGATAACCGCAAAAGATATTGCATTCAACGCAATTGGTTGTGAAATGACACAACTGTCTATAACACGCTAGGGTAAGATAGATTTTTGAATTTTTAGAACACAATTGTCAAGGTTCGACACATTCGCGAGTTGTTTAACTGCATTTGCATATGTGCGACACAACTGACTATGGTTGTGTGCAACCGCTTACGGATTAGCCGCAACTACTTAGGAATGACACAAATGTAATGGTAGATTGCAATTGATTTGGGGGTTCAACGTAATCGACCTGTTGTGACACATCCACTAGGGAGTGACGCAATTGAAATTTTTGTGACACAAGTGAAATTTAAGTGATGCAATTGACTATTGAGTAGGTTTTCCTAGGTTAAGCTTTAATTTCTTTTATTACATGGGAAAAATAGCTTGATATGGGTTGTTTAAATGGCATAGTGTTTGTCATGTTTGTCATAGGTTCATATAGATTCCATCTATACATAGGAGTCCCAACCGCCGAAGACTTATCGGTTGAGGGACTAGTTGAGCAATGTCGAAAGGCATAGGTTATGGCATCTTGGTCTATATCACATCACATTCATGCCTATCATTAGGGAAAATAGGGGGATGCTGACTACACTTGCCGAGTGATGGCATTCAGATACATGTTCCTTTCATCTTCTTATAGGAGAGGCTACCATCACCTTGGAGGATGTGTATAAGATTCTTCGACTGTCGATTCGAGGGGAGAGAGCCAAATATGATCCAGGTCGAGGATATCAGGCTCTGACCACCTTCTATGTGTATGATGATGTGACACAACTAGGTATTGATTGCTATTAGATCAGATGAGAGACACTAGCTGCTAGATATGAGCGATTGGACCATATACTATGCACTGTAATAGCTTGGTTAGTGATTCCAAACTGTCGAGGACATGGATTTCTTGTCGGATGGGGGGAGATGCTTTTTGGTATGATGGCCAGTGAAAAACGTATGCATGGGGGCTGTGTTTGTTGGTGATGGAATATTTTTAGTTGCATGACATAGTATATTGGGGTAAATCCATGAGCCATGGAGTTACATTGTTGATGGTTCGAATATGGGTGCACATTGTTGTGTTTCATCCACTAGTTGGTCATCAGTTGGAGACCACCGTATCCTATGTATATATGTATATGAGAGCAATCACCCAGAAACATGTTGGAGACATTGGGTACTAGCGACATGGACTTGATACCTTAGTCAATTTCATATGGAGGAGGTATATGGACTGTCATCAGTGGCCAGATGAGGGTGAGAATCTACCATGGTGTCAACAGGAGAGATACTTGATTGAGCAGACCATCTAGTCAGTACACATTATTGAAATGTACCTATCAGATTGCATGTTGTGATAGTTTGGAGAGAAGTAGGGGGAGCCACAGGGATTAGCAGTATTTGCTCGATCATCTAGAGAGGTGATGCCATGGGGTCCTATGATACTAGTGGCTACAAAAAAGTAGTAGATAGAGGGGTTGTAGGAACAGTAGTACACATGGAGAGGGGGACCAGTGGATGAAGGTGCCACTCCTGAGTATGAAGAATGGTGGTGGGTTCATAGACTGATGCAATTGAAAGATTCAGATCAGCCGACTCTAGTGGTCAGATGAGGAGGAGGTCCTCGAGGTAGGAGGGGTGGAGATAGAGGGAGAGGAGATGGAGGTAGAGGAGGTGGTGGTCAAGGTGATGGTGAAAGAGATGAAGGAGATGGTGGTGATGGTGGCAGGGGATAGAGAGGAGGGGATGGTAGGAGGCATTGGCAGAGGTTGAGGAGGAGGAGGAGTCGATCACTTTCACCCATCTGAGAGGAGCGAGAGCAGGAAAGAGAGGGATGAGGGCTGATAGGAGGAGGCCAGGCATGAGGAGGGCATGCCTGACGTAGAGGTAGAGGCAGATCAGCCTGTGGGAGAGCAGCTAGATGTACCAGCAGGTGTAGCCGCTATGGAGGTGGAGATAGAAGGGCAGGAGGAGTAGCCTGAGGAGGATGATATGGGTGAGGAGGAGTGGATCCTTTGTAAGAGGATTTTGCATGGGGAGGATGGATATGAAGATGTTCCTATAAGAGGCGGGATAGGGGATAGAGATCAAGAGTTGGAGTCTTCGGGCCAGAGTATAGGCACTAGAGGTCAAGCTACAAACCCTTAAGGTGGAAAGGGATGGCCTATAGGTAGAGACGGATACCCTGTAGTCAAAGAGAGATAGGGAAGTGATCCAAGCACAAGATAAAGAGCGGAGGATTATTGAATACGGTCGCATGCATAGGGTCTACCACCAACACTACTCAGGCACTTATCAGAGCAAGGAGGTGAGAGTAGTACTACAAGGACTTATATGAGGAGGCAGTCCTAGCTATAGCAGGGCACCCAATGCATCAGTGGCTTTGAGCAGCGATCGATCCCATAATAGATGGTCACAAAGCAGATCTAGCAGAGGTGAGAGCAGTAGTCAAGGCTCTAGGGATAATGGGAGCTCTGGATAGATCCCATTTTGACTTGTGTATTTTGACACGTATATTTTGTATCCATCGACCTTGTGAGCTATTATTTTTGGGAGATACACTATGACATTATATTGTGACACACTTTTTAAGATATATATATATCATTTTTGGTGGTGATTATATGATATGCAGTTATTTATATGATATGCAATTCTCTATATGTATGTGTTATGGATGATGATGTATTCTTTATGATATTCATGTAGCGTATGATCATTTCCTATTTACTTTTATGGTGTTATATATGTCATGTATGGATATTATGCTAATGATTATGAGATGTGATGTGATTTTATGTGTTTGTAATGTAATGTGAATGTATTTAATGTGGTAATATGCAATGCAATTTATGATGGTTGTGAAATGGGATGATAATGAATGTATGTTATGCAATAGATGTATATTTTTGTATTTTCAAATGCATCATATATGTATGATCTAATATGTATGTATTGCAATGCTTGAATGATGCTTCTAATATGAATGTATTTGAAATGATCATTTTTTTATGTCTCACAGGATGCTGTCATAATGCAAGGAAGAAGTGTTAGTGTGGAAGACATGGATGTTAATGTGAAAGACATGGATGTTGATGTGACAAAAGAATATTCAATATTTTTCCAAATACATAATAGGTCTTGCATGAATCATCATTGGGCATTAAAATGGCACAAATGCAAAACAAACACCTTGATATGAGATAGACCAAGGTGTGCAAGGTCACCCACTTGTAAAACGGATATTCACAGACAAGGAAATGTCCTAGCTCATACTAAGGGAAAATTTTCCCTAGTCTTTTTGCCAAGACAAATCTACAAAAAACAATAAAAGAAAAAGAGTCCTAAAACATCACCGCTCCTCTAAATCCTTCATGGGACATCCTCGAGGAAGCTAGTAACCTAACTCAAAGACAAAGCCAATAGAAAAAGTTAAGACAAAACAAGTCATACTATCAGTAGTCGGTAAGAATGTTTGCCAAAATTTGATTCTTTGATGTTTAAATGAAGGGTTGATTGTTTCACGGATCTTGGTTTCAAGAAAGACACATATCGTATAAGACGTCTAGTCTAGTTTCGATTGTGTGACCACCTATGTAAGGAAAATGACAAAGTGTGACTAAATGAAAATGTCTGATTTTATGAAGGATGCATCTTGTATAAGACATTTGATTGTTTTGATGATTTGACCATTTTGACAATTTGTTTGATTTTTCTTGATGACTTTGTTGGCTTATTTGTCTTTTTGATGTATAAGTTTCCTTGATGTTTCCATGATTTATTCTATCCGAGTTTGACTATGTCTAACTTATTTGATTGGCACAGTGAACCCTAAAGGACTAACCTAATGTGGCCTCAGGGTCTCATCGACAAATGGCCTTATCTACGTACTAATATGAAAAGACCTCGTAGTTCGACACAACCATTAAATTTGTTTTATGGACAAAGAAATGAGTCATGATTTTATTCTGACAAACCTAAAAGGACCGACCTAATGCCTTGGGGTGCATCGAGAGATGGTCCTTCCTACGTCTAGTCGGAAAGGCAACGTAGTTCGACATGACAATGACTGACATGACTAGCTGACTTTGACCTTGTTTTTTGGATTTTGATCATTTATATGGATATTTTTTGGTTTTGACATGTTTTGATTTTTTTTGTCATTGTGGAATGTTCTTATGTTTTTATCTTTTTTTTTAGGACATTTTATGATTTTTATGGATTTTTCAGGACATTTTACGACCTCAGAACAACAAGTGCAAGATCCAAATGACATAGATCGAGTATTTTCCCCCAGTCGGGTATAAGACCAATTGATTAGGAATAGGATGGAGTGGGGATGCAGAGTGTTCTTGATGTCAATCATTCCAAGTTATGAAAAGGACAACCATTTATTGTGGGTGACGATAAGGATGGTAACTAATAAGGTGTGTGGATAAGCAAGGTAAGTGGTATGAAAGGGAAATCAGATTGGAATAATGGTAGACGAAGGAGCAAAGTTGACTACACATGGCACCTGTTTGCTAGGTTTTCACCATGGTACCTATCCAAAGCACCACCGAAGTGTTTTTCACTATTGGATGAATATTTTTTCTTTACTATTTTATTGATTTTTCAATTTTTTTGGTGTTACCAAAATTCCTGTTTGCTAGGTTTTCATCAAGATAATGATTTTTTTTTCTATTTTTCCATTATTAAGACAAGGCTCACGGAAGCTATGCGAAAAATATCTTTAGATGAAGACAGTTGATTGGCTCTGACAATGGTTCTCCTTCAGGGGTAGAAAGCTAATATGCTCCTGATCCAAAGATTTATGTAACAATTTAAGCCCCCAACTAGTTTGGTTCAAACTTTCCTATCTTTTCTCTTTATGCTTGATTCTTTGGTTTTTCCATTAAGACCAGGTCACCAATTTCAAAAGTTTGACTCAAGAATTTCTTGTTATAGTTGCAGCGAAGATAGTTTTGATATGCTTGGAGGTGATCTAGTGCCTTTTGTCTTCCTTCGTCCAGGAACTCTAGCTCATGCAGTCTTGACACACGGTACTCTTCATCATCGATATGCCCTTTCAAAGATACCCTTAGGGAAGGGATTTTGACCTCAATAGGCAAAATTTCCTTAGAACCAAATACCAAGGAATATGGAGTGGCGTTGGTGGGAGTATGAATGCTTGTGCGGTAAGCCCAAAGAGTAGGGTTAACCTATAAATGCCAATCATGACCTGCATCATTGACGGTCTTTTTAAGGATTTTGAGGATTGTTTTGTTAGATGCCTCAGCTTGGTTGTTACCTTGTGGGTAATATGGAGTGGGAAAGTTGTGTTGGATATGGAATTTCTCGTAGAGATGGCAGACTTCTTGATTTTTAAATGGGTGACCATTATCAATAATTATAGATTGAGGGACCCCATACCGACAAATAATGTAGTTCAAGATGAACTTAGAAATTTGTATCTCGGTAATGTAAGTCAAGGGAATGGCTTCAATCCATTTGGTGAAGTACTCAGTTGTAGTAATGTTTGAATTTATGGTCGTTGGAGGAGGTGGGATGTATTTTCCCTATGAGGTTGAGTTTCCATTGGGTAAAGGGCCATGGTGGTGTGATTGGACGGATCTCATGTGTTGGTGCATGTATCAAATCTTTGTGGATTTGACAAAGAAGTATGATTTTTTTCCATTGTAGGCTACTAATACCCCAATCTCATAATCTTCTCAACTAAGGTCAGACTGCTAGAGTGGGCTCCACATTTACTCTCATGTACCCCATGCAAGGTTGTGTGTGCTTCCTTAGTATCCAGACATCTCAACAAGGTATTGTCCAGGGAAAGTATATAAAGGGTATCACCGATGATGGCATACTTGGAGGATTTACAAATAAATGTCTTCTATTGGTTGTTTGATAGATTAGAGGGTAGGATTTGGGCATGGAGATATTCATATATGTCCTTGTACCATGGGGAATTGGGACCAACAAGTTCACACACCATCTCTGAATCTGGGATGTTAATGGTAAGGATGAAAAGTTGTTCTCCCAAAAGCTACAATTTAGGCATGTTACTAGGTATGTCCAAGAGTGAACCAATGGTAGCCATAGCATCCACTGTTTTATTCTGAATGTGGGGTATCTGATGAAAAAGGATGTCAAAATATTGCTTGAAGTTATCTGTCATCTATTTGTATGGGTCCATATTTTCATCTTTTGTGTTGTAGTCATCATTAACTTGTCAGATTACTAGCTAAGAATCTCCATAAACCTAAAGGTGCTTGATCTTCCATTAGATGGCCATGCGTAATCCTACTAAAAGAGCCTCATATTTTGCTATATTTTTTGTGCATGGAAAAGTCATTCTGAATGACTTAGGAATGGTGTCACCTTGTGGTGTGATAAATAATATGCCAACCCCTGAGCTATGATTTGTGTGGGATCCATCAAAGTATAACTTCCATGTCCTTCCAATTTCTAGAGTGAATATAAACTCATCAAGAAAATATGAGACCAGAGGATGATCTGCCTTAGTTGGTGTGTCTGCCAGTTGGTTAGCAATAACTTGTTCTTTTATAGCCTTTCTTTTGACATATTGGATATCATATTCACTGAGTATCATGACCCATTTCGCTAGGTGTCCTATTAATGTTGCTTTACTAAGGAGATACTTCAACCGATCTATCTTTGTGACCAACATTACTTGGTGATTTAACACGTAGTGCCTTAGTCGTTGGGTAGCGAAAAATACTGCAAGAAAAGCACTTTCTATTGGACTGTAATTTAACTCATATCTGACCAGAGTGCGGCTGATATAATACACTACCCTTTCACGACCCTCACTATCATTTTGTGCAAGTAAGGCTCCTAGTGCTGACATGGTTGCTGAAATATAAAGAATCAAAGGTTGTCCATCAATAGGTGGCACCAACATTGGGGGTGTAAGTAGGTAATCCTTGATTTGTTGAAAATCTTCTTGACATTTATCTGTCCATGTAAATGGTACCCATTTTCTAAGTAGATGCTGGAAGGGATGTATTTTATCTGCCAATTGTGCTATGAATCGTCTAATTGACTATAGTCTTCCTTGCAGTGTTCATAGTTGACTTATATTGGCTGGTGGAGGCATGTGTATTATAGCTTTTACTTTTGATGGGTCCACTTAAATGCCTCATCTAGAAATAATGTATCCTAGGAGCTTTCCTGATGTCACACCGAATACACACTTTTTAAGATTAAGCCTCACCTTGTATTCTTCCTCTTTTGAAAATTTTATCAAAGACCCGTAAGTGATCAACCCTTGTCAATGATTTAGCTAACAAATCATCCACATAATCTTCCATGAGAGTGTGCATGAGATCATGAAAAATGATTGCCATGGCACGTTTATATGTGGCTCCAAGATTTTTTAGTCCAAAGGGCATGATATTCTAGCAGTAAGTTCACCATGGATGAGTGAACGTTGTTTCATGTTGATCTTCAGGTGTGATTCTAATTTGATCATAACTTGAGAAACCATCCATGAGGGATAACATTTCATATCTTGTCGTTAGGTCCATAATCATGTTGATATTTTAGTAGAGGAAATTCATCTTTAGGACATGCTTTGTTTAGATCTTGGAAGTCTGTGCAAATGCGGATACCACTTGTTAGTTTTGTTAATAGTACACGATTGGAAATCCATTATGTATAATTAATTGACCTGATGAAGCCGCCATCTAATACTTTCTTGAGCTCGGCTTTGACTAGTAAAGCAATTTGTGGGTGCATTTTCCTTAATTTTTGCTTGACTGGCTTAGCACCTGGCTATAATGGCAAATGATGTAATATTAAATCAAGATCTAATTCAGGCATTTTAACATATGACCATGCGAAGTTGATATGTCTCTCTATGAAAAAGTTGTGGAATTCAGGTTGCTTTGTTTCTGTCAATGATGCTATAAAAATTGATTAACTATGGATTATCTTTGGTTCCAATGTTGATTTCCATATAGTTCTCAATCAGTAGCGGTGACCTTTCTTGAACACTGGGGAGAACATTCAAACCTCCATCCTTGGGTGCCTCAGAGAGGTTTTTTACCTCAGATGCGTCCTTTACTTTTACTTTTTCATTGTCTGAAGGTGTCTTTCGGCTTTCACCTAGGCACTCATCATTTTTTCTTTTTTTCTTTTTTTTCTTTATTTTTTTTCCTTTTGTGACTAGAGGGGTGAATAGACTCCCCAAAATAAGACATGTTATCCAGGTCTATGGTAAATCCAGCCTTATGGTCACCACTAGGCATTCCTTCTTGCAATCCCATGAACTCAGCTAGTGCTTTGTTGTTCTCAAATGTATCCAAAGTAGGAGGTTCTTGTTGATCCCAAATGTAGCTAGATGTAATAGCAGGGTCACCAAATGTAGGATAGGGAAAATTCTAGGATAGCAATATAAAACTAATCAAACTAAGCCCCAAACTAATAATGAAGAAAAATGGAATATAAAGTATAAAAACATGAAAGATCTTACAAAACCCTTATGCATTCCATGAATCACCTTCATTACACTCCTTCATTTTGATGTAATATAATAAATGCACTCAGATTTTTATTGAGTATGCAAGTATGACCTAAAGATAATGGCAATAGAAAAATATTGAAGATTTCTATGATGTCTAAAACTTCTAAGATTTACCAGGGATCCACAAATGACAATGATAAATCCTTTTTATAGGCAAACCTAATTTCGAATGATAGGTTGAGATTGAGAGACAATTAATCGGTGGTCAAGATTAAAAGATAAGTCATGGAATAGGGTTAGGGCTAAATTAGAAAAGATGAATGGTCGAGATTACATTAAAAATAATTTAATCAATGGTGGAGATTAGTCAAGACAAGGAGGGATAAGAATGGAATGTAGAAGATAAGATCATCATAGAAAAAGCAGTGATTTAGAGAGAAAATCAAATCTTTTTTCCATTTAAGTGACCAATGACTAATTAGATAATAAAGATATTACCTAATTATGAAAGATTGTGATAAGGAAAGAATCATCATTTTAAATTAAATAATGATTTTTAATTCAACATCAAGATATGAAATCTAATTAAATAAATACAAAATTATTTAACTAAAAAGAGGAAAAACCTAATTAAATAATTAAAACAATTATTTAATTATAGAAAATAAAGATATTATCTAATTATGGAAGATCGTGATAAGGAAAGAATCATCATTTTGAATTAAATAATGATTTTTAATTCAAAATCAAGATATGGAAACTAATTAAATAAATAAAGATTTATTTAATTAAAAATAGGAAAAAAGCTAGCAAATAATTAAATAATTAAAACAATTATTTAATTATAATGGAAAGTTCAAAGTAGAAATTAAATAAATTGACATTTGTTTAACTTTAGAAAGAAGGTAAGTTTAATTAGCGACGTAATTAAATATCATTTATTTAATTAATCAAAGAAGAAAAAAGATAAGGATGAATTAATTAAATAATTAAAATTATTTAATTATGAAGAATGAAGATGAAAGAGTTATGAAGAAGTTAAAGAGTCACAGGCCTAGGATAATTTTTAGTGTCTACAACTATATCAAATTTTTGGAGGACCCTTGGTTGCTTGAATCTCCCCTGTCGCACTCTGATTTCAAGAACCTTATGAGACCTACACAAATTTTCTTTGGAATGTATATAAGTGACTACTTGCTTGGTCAACTGGGTGCTAGGCATTGGAAAGATTTGGTTCTTTGTTGCCCCTATCCCCTGAGTTGTTAAATTTGGCTAAGTCATTGCAAGACTTGCTCTCCTTAGCTAGATCACCTCTATCCAACATTAAGAATGAATTATACTGGATCAAATATCAACAAGGCAATCTCTCTGTCAGAACGGGTTACAGTCTGTTTTCAGTTTGGGGTGATGATAACAGATCCTGGAGATAGGTCTAGAATAGGCACATGATTCCTAAAATCAATTTCTTCTAGTGGATGGCCTATTATAATAGGATCCTAACTCAGGATAGCCTGAGGAAAAGGGGATTTCAAATCTCGAATAGATGTTTGTTATGTAAATTTAGTGAGGAGTTTGTTGATCATTTGTTACTACATTGTCTATTTGTTGTTGATGTATGGGGGCAGGCTTTTGAAAAGCTTGGGACCCACTGGACTATGTGTAAGGATATCAAATTTTTCATTTTGGGTTGGTCTGGCCCCTTTCAACATCCTATCCCTAGAGAGTTTTGGAACCAGGTCTCCCCCATCATCTGTTGGTGCTTGTGGAAAGAGAGAAATAATCAGATATTCAGGAATATTGAGATGAGTCATAAGGAGGTTTTTGGAATAGGGCTAAGGCT
Organism: Sequoiadendron giganteum; assembly: GCA_007115665.2. NCBI lineage: Eukaryota > Viridiplantae > Streptophyta > Pinopsida > Cupressales > Cupressaceae > Sequoiadendron > Sequoiadendron giganteum. The sequence goes on from CM021106.1 coordinate 397,239,138, forward strand.
TATTTATGAAAATGTGGTGATTTACACTAGGAAAATCCCAGACAAGCCTCCCATTGAGTGGGAGATCAAAATGACTAAATCTTGGAACAAGAATCTTGTGATCAACTCCTCTGACAACTCTAAGGCTCAGGCTAGATGAGACATAGTTTGGAAACCCCCAGATCGAGGGTAGCACAAACTCAATTTTGATGGTGCGGCCAAGGGGAACCCTGGTAGGGCTAGCACCGGGGGTATTATCAAGGATAACAGGGGTAACTTTGTGGCTGGTTACTCAAGGGGTATAGGTATTCAGACCTCCATGATTGCGAAAGACAAGGCACTGCTAAAGGGCATCCAGTTAGTTGTTACTATAGGGATAAAGAAACTGCATATAGAGGGGGATTCCAAGTCGGTGATTGATTCTATCAAATTAGGAAAATTATTAGGATGGAACACCAAATATATCCTTTTAGACATAAATTACATGGTGTCGAAGCTGGATATGTAGATATTTTCTCACATCTTTTGGGAGGGAAATCAATTTGTTGATGCTTTGGCTAACCTTGGCTCCTCTTGGAGCATTTCCAGGTGTTGGACGAGTATTGGGAACTTATCGTTGAATTTACAAGGTATTATCCTTACGGAACATGGCACCTTAGTTACCCATGATGTTAACTACAACTATTATTATTAAGGCTTTATGGGTAATCCACATATTCATACTTTGGGTGATGTGGACAAAGATGGATGATAAGGTATTAAATATGTGGCAGTATTTGAATATTTGGGTGAAGGTTGTGGTTATGGAGCTAATAATGAGAAGTGATGGGAAGTACAAAGGGTAAACGGCTAAGATTGGTTGGGACATGCGCAAATTTTAAGTTGTGATCTTGTCACAGCCCCAGCTTACCCTTACGAACTTCCATTTTCAAAATTGATGTGACTTATTTATATCACGTGGACTTTCTAAGTACCCTCAACACCACTAAAAATTCTCTTAAGATTAAAATTATATATCTAGGGGTTTCTAAAATTGGCCCCACAACCAATTAGCATTGGTACTTGTGCAATCACAACTTGAAGGGAAAACCTATCACTGTCATCCTTTTTTGTAACCTTTGTTGCTGACATCTAAAGATTTTCAATATGGGCCTGCAAATATTTCTTTTTTGGAAATAAATTCTAGTGCATGTAATCTGTAGATCGTCTTGATTACTCAAATTCATCTTGGCTTGCTTAAAAGGATTGTTTTTTGGGTGACCTCTCACATTAACAAACATTTTTATTTCTCTCTCTCACATGATTCCTCGTACCTTGGAGTGAAGTGTGGCAATATGGGTGGTGACAGGGTAAGAATGGAGCCAGATAACTATGAGTAATTTTGAAAGGATCCTTCGGTTTGGCATATCTATGTTGAAGGTGGGTTGGCATCTTTAATGGAAAGCTTGGTTGGACATGATGCTAGGATGTCAGCTCAGTTTACGAGTTCCTAGAAAGATAGGAGGGATACGATGGGAGGTATTTCCTTTGAGGTCAATGAGGAGGTTATTGCTCAGGTGATTGGGCTATATTGCATCGAGAAGAAATACACTAAGCACACGAAGACCCAGGACAATGAAAGCCTCAATTATTTCTTTAAATAAAATGAAAAACCAGTCAGGTTTTGAATGAGAAGTGCTCCCCCATCCTTGGGATCAGGTTTATCTAGCTCTAATAAAGTATGTGACTTTGGAGGGTGTTGGTGTTTTATTTTTCCCACATAGAAATTGCAGATCTCTAAGAGGTAGCCAACCCCTATCAAGGATAACTACAACAACTAGTGTCCAACTAACGAGAGTCATTTGTGGACTGAACTCCCCTACACTTTTGGCTTTGTAGGACCAAGGTGGGTAAACCTAAATGTGTTCATAAGAATACCTCATGACTAGTAAGAACACTTCCTATATACAGATCACAATTCCTACACACTCAGAGAGATAGTCATCATTTCATGGTATTGGCAGACCAGAGAATGATTACCAGTGCCGAAGAGCAATGGAATTGACCCACTTACTATGAGAAAATACCTCCCGAAGGAAGACAAGGTTTTAACAAGTGTTTATGTTCAGTATTTGGATTACCATGCTTAGAGATTACAGTCTTAAACCAAAAATAATGCTACAAACATTGTTCAGTGCCTCATCCATTGGGCAATAGAGTCATACAGAATAAAATCCCGATACTATGAACTTATCTTCATATAGCATTACTATCATGAGATATTTTAGTACACTAAAATAGTACTTCTTCAAGAATCCTGAGCATATACAACCATGAACATGTAATTGGTCCTTCAAGCATTTGATTAACTTCTTGAGTTAAAGCAAGAAAACTAGCTACACTTTCAATTAATTATTGAAACTGAGCAGAGGAACCCTTGATAACTCCATTCACAATCCATGGCACACACATAGGAGAGTAAGCCATCTTAAGTTTATAAATTTCTTTTGATATCAATAATTTAAAAAAAGCATATCATACTAATCTATATACAAATTTCCCCTTGGGATGATTTTCAGAACAAAATGTTCATAACATTTCAACCATAAGACTGACTGTACAAACTTCAAAGCTTCGGACCCAAAAATCCTGACCCCCCACAATGAGCCATGAAATCTTCTTTATATAACATGAGAGCAACAAGCATTAGGCCTCATTGTCAATACAAAATTGAATTTCAACACCAAACGAAATTCAAATCCACATTCCTCATGATTTGATTACATCGTGCATGATCGAAGGAATCAAAAAACTGTTACAATAACTAGTCGGCGAACAAAAATTCGTGCAGAGCACGCGCACGTCCACGTCCACAGGAGAAAAAGGCACGAGAAAACACGTCCAACAAATCCCCAACCAATCACCATCAAGAGAACATACGGCCCTGGTACAAGCGACCGCTTTGAGTGCGTGCCTGAGACAGCGATGGCACCACCTCCTCTTTACCAACCTTATGAGCACATCCCCAAACAAATGGACCCGATGTCAATGCAGATACTGGCTCAATTTTCAGAACCTCCTCATCCACTCCCATAAGCTCCACCAGGGAGGCCAAGTAGCACTGATAATCAGAATCAATCTCAGATTCATCAGAATCCGAGATGATTATCGGGGACGAACAATGCACTGGCCTCTTCCCAGTGTTCCCAATAATAGCCTCGTGAGCCACGGGAGAATCAGACTTCCTCATGACTGGCGAAGCCAGCCTCACACTCCTTCGCTTAACTGATTTATTCATGATAGAAACAGAGCTCAGCAACAAATAGAAGAAGAAACCTTACTGCACATAGACACAAGAGGATGCAATGTTGATCACATACAACTCAGTCAGCATTTATAGAGTAGGCCAGTATGTAGGGTACAATTACTTGAAGGCAATTCAAGCACTCACACAATTAGTGATCCAGATAACCATGAATACCCTCAGTAGGATGGCACTATTCGCACGTAGGAGGAAATCAGGTGGAGATCCTCTGGAGAAGGAAAACTCATGCCATTAATGACACAAGCAACAGCCAAGCAATACATGCCATGTGGACAACTAACACACCCCTTCCTTGCAATTGAACTGTCGATTTAGGAGACACACTAACAAATGGAGGGTTGAGATCACGTCAATGGACGTTGACAATCCACCTCGACGCCTTCGAAAAACATATCCAATCAAAACCCTCAAAAGTAGTAGATCCGAACTGCACAGTGGGATCCACATAGTTCCATTGGCAAGAAAAGAAAAGCCACGTGCTGCACCCTCGCAGACCTCGCAACACCTCCCCGAATATTTACTCTGCTCGTGTGAGGTGTGTGAGAAACCATAATTACCCCGTTATTAATGCCCATCACTAGTGAAAAGCCAGCCCCACATCATGTCCAATACCTTGGGAAGAGAACCCACTCATCTGTTCATGCCATGTGGCGACATCTCGCGAGCCTCGCACCACTTTGGTGACACCAGCAGGAAAACCTATGAGGTCAGCGAGAAGCGGCCAAGATCCAATCCTACAATCGGATGGTTCATCAGACCTCAGACAAAAAATCCAAGTGGGGCCCGCATTGAAATTCTTGGCGGTGTAGAACATAAGCCATTATGCCAAAAAGACCGGCCAATCAAGTGAAATGGGGCTGGTAAAGCATGACCTGAGAGGGATAAAACCTCACTTAAGTGACCGGTTCTCCACGGCAGCAGGTCACTGTTAAAACATAACAAGAGGGTTTCAAACGGTCAATAATCAAGGTTACCATGAATAACTTCGAAACCCTAAAACCCCAGCTTCAATTTTCTCAAAAATGGAAGTCCCATCAGAGGGTAGACATAGGGTGTTCTATTATTATCATTTGCATCTTCTCAGTCATATTCACCACAAAATGTTGTTAAGTTTTCTATTTTTCTTACTTACTGATTTAGATATTTTCGTTTAGAAATGTTTGGACACTACTGCCTAAAACCCTAAGGAAACGCCACCCCTACCTCTCCACCAGGGCCTCATCTTGAGGCTTTATCATTTCCATCTGGCTATTTTCCCACCCAAACCTATCTATATGGTCCATTTTGAGCAAGTTGAACCCCTGACCAGACCAATATGAATCCCTCACCGACCGAGTCTAAGGGTCCCATAAGAAAAACCCCTTCGGTGAATATTGAAACCCGCAAGCCTAAACCTCTCACCAAGAGGAAGGGTGGTGCAAGGACTGCCCATATGAAATGGCATTTGGACTTTGTGAACTCAAACCTTCTCCTCACAAGATGGACAACAAACATGTAGCAAAGAAAAAAGAAAAGGAAGAGGTTAAATTCCAGAGGGAGTTGTCGACCACGAACAACAAAGGGAAAAAATTTGTTGGAAATTATTCCAAGGGGGACACTATTGTGGCTGCTACTGTGGATATGGGGTTAAAGAATACCAACATTAGCAGATTCCACAAGCTGGCAAAAAATAGTAAGAAAGTGTCAGTGAATGATATTTCCAGTGATGATGAGCAGTTTGGCAATAAAGACAAGAGGAAGGAGGAAGATACTGAGGAGGAGAAATTCGTGGAAGGGCCTAGCCACTTTTATGAATTCAACAAGATTCTCAAGGATAATTTGACGACCCAGTCCTTGGACCCCCAGGCTATGGAAGAAGACAATGCAAAGATCGTGGACAAAGTGGATGATTATAACATGTTGGAGAGGTTGGTTAAACTTGAGAAGAAATTTGTTGGGTTGACCTGGTTCAGTATCAAGAAGATCCACCGTGTTTTTGGTACCCTTTCTACTATTCTCAAGGAAGAAATGGATAAGAAGGCTATGGAGGAGGACCCCAACTGGGTTGGGGAGGATATTTTTAACCTCCTCTCTCAAAATTGGGAGGGTGCTAGTTTGTTTGTTGCTTCTGTGTCATTTTTGTCTGGGTTGTTGTCTGTCGGTTATTGGTATGTTGTTTTAGTGTTTTATGTTTTTGTTGGTTAATGTTTTAATTCTCCAGATCTTATCTTTTTTGGCCCTTGAGGCTTGTCGTGTAAAGGGTAAAATACCCTGTAAATGTTGCTTATTATATCAAAAAAAAATGTAAAGGTGGAAAGTGAAATATTTTTTTATTTTGAGTCAACACACAATGGTTAGTTGGAAGAGTTAGGTTAGCTCCAAATCTGAATTTAAAATTTCAAAACTATCATTTCATTTTTGTAAAATATTGAATGTAGAAAAGTGTAGACATGTAAAAATGACCTAATGCTTATCAAACATCCTAAATAACAATTTTTCATCATCGACATCATTATCATTTAATATTGTTGCATTTCACATCATTTACATCAAAAACCCTAATTTCCTCTATTAATTGAATAATATTGCATTATTTAATTAGCTCATTTTTTTATCATTGTCAACTAATTAAATAAATGTCATTTATTTAATAAAGTCCTAATCTAACTTTATTCCTCTTGATTAATTAAATAACATCAATTATTTAATTATGTCGCTAATTTACCTTATTCCCCTAAATCAATTAAATTCTTACCACTTCATAGTTTAATTAAATCGTGTTCCCCTAAACTTGAATAATTAAATTAATTGTTCAAAAAATCATTCAAAAAGGTCAAACAAACAAATACAACTTTATTTGTTAAATTCAAACATGGCTTGCACATTCAACTCAAAAATGTAAATTAATTAATTATCTTCACCCCCTTTTGTGATTGAGAAAATCATGACCACCGATTTCTCACTCTAATTGGCTAACTATTTCATATATTTCCTGACTAATTCATCTATTCTTAATCCCATTGAAGGCTCAACTTGATTTCCTCAATTCCATAGATTAGGCAATCTATTTCCACAATTCCACTAAACACTCAAATTGATTTCATCAATAAACTGATTATGTAATTAAAATCCACTGATGCTTCCCATCTAATTCCTCTTAATTTTTTTGAGCCATTGATCAAGATATTCTACTATGTGATCTCGACCGTTCATTTTGAATCATAAAATCTATATAACAATCGTCTTCATCCTCAAAAATAATCAGAGAATTGACATCTTTTGCACAATGAATTAATGTCGAATTAACAATTGATTTCACACAATCTTTTACACACATCTTCAATCAACATCAACGTACATTTGTCACTTTTGCAAATGCATAAATGGAGGCTTTACATTGATACAACAACAATCCAACATCATTGGGAATACACTTCGACACAGGATGGTAACACTATGTTTTATGAATTCAGTTTATGTTCTCTCCTTTGATTACATTATTTGATTTTGTTTCTTCATAGTTTCATTTTGTGAGTAATGGGTATAAATCTTAATCTTTGTTTGAATTACATCTTGTTTAATTCGTTTACATTAATTATCTTATTGCAATATTGATTTCCCCCTTACACATTTTGGCATACCCAGTGGGACCACGGTCCTTAACACAAACGTTTCTATGATTTTTAATTGAACAATTGTAGGTTCCAGCATGCATCTGTCATTTTTGATAAGAGGTTTAAAAAGGTTCATGCCAAAGCTACAGGAATCTAAGACGGTCACTCTTTCGTTTCGGCCATACTCGCTCTTTTCTCAGTCGCTTATGACTTTTCCAATCGCTTTTGCTTCACACACAGGGTTTCTTTTAAAAATTTGGACCGTAGTTTTTGATGACAGGGGCGCTTTCAAATTTTCTAACCACATTTTCAAAAAAATAATAGGGCCACTTTTGCTTAAAATTTATGCTTTTGCTCTATGTATTTTTCGATTTAAAATCTGCATAGTTTTTTTATTACTAATGCTAACAAGTGGTTGTTTGGAATGTTTTGTCTTTGCTAAATTTGTTTGTGTAGCTCTTGCATGGATATGGTACACTTCACATCAAGAACAACTAACAATTTCATTGCAAAGAAGGAAAACGATCTGAGCCCAATTTTTTTTTTTTTAAAAGCTTTCTAGTTTAGAAAAAACACTTTGAAATTGGTGCTATAAAAATGAACCTCACAAACTACACACTTTCGATTTGGTGCTTTAAAAATAATCTTTCAAAAATCTTTCTAGTTTAGAAAAAAAATTGATTTGGTGCTTAAAAAGGATTTTTCAAAAAGATTTATAATTTAGAGAAGTTCTCGATTTGGTGCTTTAAAAAGAACGTTTAAAAAGCTTTCTAGTTTGGAGAAATTTTCAATTTGGTGCTTAAAAAGAATGTTCAAAATTTTTTTAGTTTCGAGAAATTTTTGATTTGGTTCTGAAAAATAACATTCAAAATTTTTTCTAGTTTAGAACATCTTTCGGTTTGGTTCTATAAAAATGAACCCCACAAACTTACACGCTTTCGATTTGGTGTTCTAAAAAGAACTTTCAAAGGCTTTCGTCGATTAGAAAAACACTTCAGTTTTGGTGCTCATAAAATGAAATGTTACATCTTTTGACCAATGCTTTCAATATGTTGACAAAATGAATGATTTATTTTCTTACCACATTAAGACAAGGTTATTAGAAACACTCGGTTTTGGTACTTAAAACTTAACAAATACATTTTGATTTGCATACTGCTATCTATTTCCTTGAAATCCAAAACACTTCAAATTGGTGCACATAAAAACAAATTGCTATCTTGTACATACCCTTTATTTATCTTTTTTAGATAGAATCGTTCGAGGGGCTTAAAAATAACATTGTGATGAATTGTATGTTGTGTATTCCATGTTGGAAAACTAGGTTTCTATCCTCTCCCCTCACATCTTTTGGAAATATTTGGTGACAAAAAGCACTTTGAGTCTTGCACTTATTTCATTTCAGAAATTACCTTAAAGAAGGGGCTTGCTATGAGATACATCCAGCGATGGAGAACTCATAAGCAAGGTTTCAAAGAATGTTTACTGGCAGGCTATATTAAAGGTTGTGAAATCGTAAGAAAGTAGCTTCAATCTCGAGCGACAACATACTGCACCTAATCCCATTCCTTATGTGGAATGGGAATGATTAAAGAGTCTTAAGTGACCAGTGAATGGTAGTGCACGTACAATGTTCATAGTTTGTCATTAAAAGCCTTATTTTAGAAGCCATCCATGTTTTCCAAAAAAATCTTTGAAAGTGGTGCATCACAAATTTTCTTTTGAGAAGTTAATTACCAAGTCCAATTTTTGGTTGAGGCGTAGAGCTTAAGAGTTCATTCTTAACATACCTCTACACTCCTCCATAAATTGCACGTAAAATCATCCATTCGCAGCATGAGGTAATCCTAGCTAAAAGAGTGTACCTACCTAGGATCACTTGACTGATGCATGCCAAGGTTATTTTATTGACATCAAGCACATTGCTTGATTTTAAAATGAACACATCAAAAAAATCATTGAACATGGTTATCAAGCATCAAACCCTTTGGACTTAGTGTGAATAATTGGAAAATAGCCTTATATTTTCACTCCTTAAAAGGTCTCTTAAACAAATATCTCTAAAGGTTTCTTACTATTTAGTCTTAAATTTCAAGGCACACTAAAAACAAAGTCAACATTGGAAACTTTGGCTTTAGCATTTCAACTTTTACAAGCTTTGGGCTTTTGTGGAAAGAAACATGCTTAAAGTTCTAGGTAAGCAATTCATCATCCATTTGCAAAAACAAACACTCCAACCTAGTTTTAGGATTCAAAATCAAAACACACAACTTGGATCATTCCTTCACTCAAACTTCTAAGATATCAACATTTTCTTAAAGCTCGAGGCTAGTTCAAGTAGATTCTTCACAACATATCCTCTAGAAAAATGAAGTGAAATATCGATCCAAGTCTTCAACATATTAAGTCCCAAAAATAGCATCATTCACCAAAATCACTCACTTTATGACCATTTGGCATCCAATTTCTCCAATTCAACAACCAAACCTCACATGAATTGAAGGTGAACAAATAGACATCATCAGTAGTTTGAGAAGTTTTGTATTCGAGAAAAAAGAAACACCAACTCAGTGGAGAAATGTAGCTAATATCCTAGACAAAGAAAAATGAAAAGTGGATCTTGTGGTTGGAAGGCCTGTATTACCACCTCCTACATGGCAATAGATACCATCCTTTCAAAAAGCTAAATAATCCCAAAAAGCTTTAAAAATGGAAAATCTCATAAACAAAGCATTAGTTAATTTCCATAAGTTAGAATTCACCACCTTTCACAAAACCTTGGAACTTTTTATGACAACCACATGATCTCAACAAAAAAATAAGATGAAAGAAAACAAAAGTAGCTCTAATATGCCACCAAAAAACACCACAAACGATGGAAATGACCCATGGGGCTATAGACCAAGCGACCTTATAACTCTTCAAGAGGAACCCACATTTGAAGCAACATCAAACCAACCACCAACTAAGGAATTAATCCATAGACAATAAGAAATTATGGATAGGTCAAACCAAAATCCCAAGCACATGGTCATAGAAAAAGTGATAGTGAGGAAGAATTATTTCAACACTCCAACAATCCCAAGGTACTTAAACTAATGGAAAAACTCCTAGGAAAGGATCCAAATGCCTACTTCAAATTAGTAAAAAGTGGTGCTAAGCTACCTATAGACTTTAACATGGAAGGTCTTAAGTATCCTAACCTCATTCCCTTAGGGGATAACTCAATTGTGAGAAAAATACCCAAACTAGTATAGATTTTGAACATGCCACCAATCTTCTCACAAAACAACGATCAACCTAAACAACAACCAATGGACAAACCTTTGTTTAGGAAACCATCCCAAATCAAGCAAGTAGCAATGATCCAACAATATCAAGGAGGTCCACCTCAATACATGTCATAAGGTAACATTCCACCCTAAGGATAATACATACCACATAATGCATCATATATTGATCCTTCAACCAGCGTACCCCATCAACAAGGTGTATCGCCAATGCACTACCAGGTTAACCTTCAAAATAATTTTTCCCATCAACAAGGTGTACCACCAATGCACTACTAGGGTAACCTTCAAAACAATTCATCCCATCAACAAGGTTTACCACCAATGCACTACCAAGGTAACCTTTACAACAATTCATCCCAAAAACAAGGTTTACCACCAACACACTACAAGGGTGACCCTCAAAACAATTCATCCCAACAACAAGGTGTACCTCCAACACACTACCAAGGTACCATTCAATACAATTCATCCTCATAGAAAGGTGTACCACCAACGCACTATCAAGGTAACCCTCTTCAACAAAATCAACAAGGAATTAACACTCCTTACAATCAACAAGGACTTAATCCTCCTTCCACACAAGGACTTAACACTCCTTACAATCAACAAGGAATTAATTCTCCTTCCACAAAACAAGGACTTAACACTCCTTACAATCAACAAGGACATAATCCTCCTTCCACATAAGGACTTAACACTCCTTGAAATAAACAAGGACTCAATCTTCCTTTCATGCAACAAGTACTTAACCCTCCTTACAATCAACAAGGACTTAACCCTCTTTCCACCCAACATGGTTACCAAGGTCCTATACCTCCATCATACCCAACTTATGGCCAAGCAAACATTTTGGGACAACAAGGCTACTACATACATGGTCCACAAAAAAATGTACCAAACACAAAGGTAGGCATGCAACTACAAGCCATGAATCAAAGGATGTCGGACATGCAAATTAGAAAATCAAAGAAAACCTATGCTCTATAGGATATATGTTTGTTCCCTTTTGATCGCTCTATTACTATGCTCCCCTTTCCTAAAAATTTTGAAATACCAAAACTTGACAAGTACAAAGGAAAAGGAGATCAATTACAGCATGTGCAATATTCTTCGATAGCTTGCATGGAAGTGAAAATAAATGATTCCTACCTAATGAGACCTTTTCCACACAGTCTTACTAGTCACAAAATTGAATGGTTCTCCCACCTCCCACAAAGTATTAAGAGTTTTGATGAATTGACTAAACAATTTTTGAACCACTTCTAGTTCAACATAGAACAGGATGTCACCATCACTGACCTCTACAAGATTAAACAAAGCCAAGGAGAGTCCTTTACATCCTACATACAAAGATGGAGACATAAATCTAGTAGGTGCAAGTGGCCTATTCCCAACAAATAACTAGTGGATATCTTTGTGTCCAATGTCCAAGTGGAAATAAATTACCAAATCACCATGTTGTGCCCCAATAACTTCAAAGAGACTATTGAAAAGGGACTACACATTGAAAGAGCTCTCATACCAAGGGGAGTCATTAAACTAAACAACTCAAAAGATAACCCTTCTAGTTTGAATGACAAAACCAAGATTACGGCCAAGAAAAAAAATGTTACCAATGATGGAGTAGTTGATGCTAGGGTTGTATGGAATGTAAAAAATACAAATGGACCACAAAATAAATGCCAAGTTGCACAAACGAGCTACACTCCCAACAACAGACAAAATAATAAACTTACCTATCCCTAAAACAATCAATCAGATAACCAATAGAAAAATCAAGGAGGACAACAAAGACAATATAACCAACCAAGGAGGAAATTTATTGCATTAGGAGAACCACTTGAGATAATCATGTGTAAATTAGTTCAATAAAACCTCATCAAAGTCAACGAGCACACAAACTATGAATATTCGAGCTTTAAAACACCATGGTACAATGAAAAGGACTTATGTGACTTCCACAAGATCAAAGGACATACAACGAATAATTGCATGAGACTTAAACATGTAGTGAAAGACTTAATTGACAAATGAGAAGTTGATATAGAAAAACGCCCTAGGAACAAAGACCTCCAAATCTACACGAATCCAATTCCTAGTCATGCTAAAAAAAATGACAAAGGGAAAGAACAAGACTATCACAACGCCAACTACACCTATGGTGACATCGTCCTAGGTACCCTCTCCCAAGCAGATGACACTAGATTCAATGTGTTAACTATATGAGGTAGGGACCCTAAAAGAATGTAACTACTCATCGAGGGTAAGTCACAATACAAGGAGCCCCACCAAAACCCACAGCTAAGTCATCCAATGACTATAGTATTTTGGAACAACTGAAGAAGAAACCCGCTTTGATCTCCATCCTAGAGCTAGTGAAATTATCACCTATGCATAAGGAAATACTAGAGAAAGCATTTGAAGCATCGGTCCCTAATGACCTCAATCCTAATCAGTTTCAAGCCATTGTTGTCAAAATCATGACCACTCACCATATAGTATTTTCTAAGAAATACCTTCCACAAAAATCATTCCATAACCAAGCCCTCTATATAGAAGTAGGTGTTCACAAACATAACGTCAAAAGAGTATTGATAGATCATAGTGAAAGTCTAAACATTTATACCTTGAAATTTGTTAAACAGTTGGGGTATTTTGATTATGTAATTGACAAGGGCAAAAGCATCACTATAACAACTTATGATGACCTCAAAATAAATTCAGGGGAAACAATCAGGCTTCCCATATAGATAGGACCGACAACAACAAAAACATGTCAGGTATTGTACCTTGAGCTACCATATAAACTTATTCTAAGATGCCCATGGATTCATACACTATAGGAAGTTCCTTCAACATTTCACCAATATCAAAAAATTCCTCATGAGGGAAAGGAGGTTATAGTATATGTTGATCCTAAGCCCTTCCACTACTGTGAAAAATTAGAGGAGAAATACAACAAAATATAGCAAGTACCTAGTAATGATATATCATTACATTCCTTCTCATATATTGACCCATCAACACTACTATCAACCTCAGCTAAACCCCCATCAAGTGAGAAACCAAAACCTGATTCCAAGATTCAAGTACTTGACAAGGGTAATGGAACCTATCATTTCAATCAAGCTTTTTATATTGGAATGCTTCCCCCATCACCCAAGGTTTATGGAGGGCCTAAGGAGATCAAACATGTTCAAGCAGTAACAACGGTAGTCAAACCCATGATCTTTACAAAATGGGGAGATATGAAATATGAGGAAATATTCAAAGAGGACATCTCGTTAATGATATACAAAGAAGAACAAGAAGAACCAAAATAGTTACAACACCTTCCCATTGATCCTAGCAGTAAAGGGTATTAGCTAGCTAAAAAAAAGGGATACACTAGAAAGGGTGGCCTTAGGCAACACAAACAAGGAAAATGGGAACCTATTATAGTGGAAAAAAGAAAGAAGAAAATGGGATTAGGTTATGTTTCAATAGACGTGGTTACTCCAAACATGCTTTTCCTCTTTTGAGAAAGGAGATCCTTCAACTAGCATTAAGACATTGGATACCTACCATCTTATAAACAAAGATTTACCAATTCGTGACCTATTTGAAAGCTTTAGCATAAGTATAGACCCTAATCGACCTAGAAAACCTATACCTAAAGACTATACTTATGAAATAGATTCCCTCATTTCTAGTGACGATGACCTAGATACCCAATGGGAGAATGATGCCCAAGCTATATTGACCATTTCAACAACTTCCATAAGCTTTATAGATAACGACGACAACTTACCCCTTTGCTACCCATAGTTAATATATTGGGACCAACAACAACATACACCTGTTTTGGATCAATTCCAAAATGATGAAGCTATTGCAGAGTTTATGAGACTTTGAACTGATATACCATCACGAGATAATAAAGAAGGGTTTGTCATGGAACTCGAATAGGAATCATATTTCAGAGGGGAGATTGTGTCCTCTAGTCACAAAATTGGAAAAGACAATGTAAAAATCAAAATGAGATCCCCTAGGGAAAACCATGATGTGGCTCTATCAGATCCTGAAAAGAGAAAAATAAAGGATGAATCTAAGGGTGAAAACCTCTCTGAGGCTCCCAAATATGGAGGATTCAATCTCCCTATTTCTGAATATCAAGAGAAGTTGATGCTCCTAGTTGAAGAAGTTGAATCCATCAATGTTGACATGACAAAGAACCCAAAAATCACATACCATGCAACATCTCTTGATCTTGACGAAAAGGTGAACTTCTCAGCATTCATCAATGAAATTAAAATTAACTTTACATGGACATATGCCGACATGCCAAGGCTAGATCAAGCATTGGTCATACACCACTTAGTTATATTTCTTGGAGCTAAACCCATCAAGAAGAAGCTATGGAAGATGCATCCCTAGAGAGCACTTTTGGTAAAAGTAGAACTAAATAAATTGCTAGATATAGGCTTCATTAGACCAATTTATTATCCCGAGTGGATATTGAATCTAGTACTAGTATCAAATTCCATTGGGGGCATAAGAATTTTCATGGAATTTTGAGATATAAACAAGGCTTGCCCAAAAGATAACTTCCCTCTTTCGAGCATTGATATGATGGTAGATCTAACATTAGGGCATGAAATGTTGTCACTAATGGATGGATTCTCTGGATATAATCAGATAAAAATATATCCTGATGATCAACATAAAATAGCATTCACTTTTGCATGGGGTACCTTCTGTTGGAACCTCATGTCATTGAATCTAAAGAATTCAAGGGTGACCTTTCAATGAGAAATGACTACAATATTTCATGATATGCTACATACAACTATGGAAGATTATGTGAATTACATACAAGCTAAGTCCATGAAAAGAGAAAACCATTTGACCAACCTAGCTAAAGCATTTGACAGGTTGGAACAATACAACTTGAGGCTCAATCCGAAAAAGTGTGTATTCGGAGTAACATCTAGAAAACTACTAGGGTACATAGTATCAAGAAGAGGCATTGAAGTAGATCCCTCAAAGGTAAAATCCATCTTAGAAATGTCTCCTCCAAAGACATTGAAGCAGCTAAGAATTCTACAGGGGAAACTATAGTTCATCAGGGGATTCATCGCATAGTTGACAAAAAAGTGTCACCACTTCACCCATCTTCTACACAAAGACATCACATTCATGTGGGATGGTATATGTGATCAAGCATTCCAACAAGTCAAGGATTATCTACTCACTCCTCCAATATTAATGCCACCGATTCCAGATAAAGAAATGATACTTTGTATCTGTACAACACAAGAATCACTAGGAGCCCTCCTAGCACAACTAGATCACAACAAGAAGGAAAGAGTGCTCTACTACATTAGCCAAAAACTGGTGCGATATGAATTAAACTATTCACCCATAAAGAGAGTGTGTCTTTCTATCGTATTTGTGACACAAAATTTAAGACATTGTATTTTGAATAGAAAATTAAAGTTGATCTCAAAAGTAGATCCACTAAAGTACCTATTAGCAAAAGAAGCTCTAACAAATAGAATTGCTAAATGGGTAATGATATTGAGTGAGTTTGACATAGAGTATGTAGATAGGAAATCCATCAAAGGATAGATCATAACAGATCAACTAGCAGAAGCACCAATAGAAAATCATCAACCTCTCACAATAGAATTCCTGGATGAAAGCATACTGCTAATAGAATAAACAAGTCGTTGGACTTTGTACTTTGATAAGAACCACACTCAACCCGGCTCAAGAGCAAGTATCTTATTTCTTACACTACAGGGAGATAGTATACCTAAGGCTTACAGAACTGATTTCCCAAGTACAAATAACATCTCAAAATAAGAAGCACTAATTAGAGAACTCAAAATGGTCATAGAATGGAGGATCAAAGAACTGTAGGTTTATGGAGACTCTCAACTGGTAATTTGGCAAGTAAATGATGAGTATCAAATAAAGGATGACAAGTTGATGTCGTATAAAATAATTGTGGATAGTTTCAAAGAATATTTTTCCATCATCACCTTTGAATAAATTCCTTGGATCAACAACAAAGTATTCAACGCTTTAGCAATGATAGGTTTTCTCCTCAACATTCCACAGAACATTCCTAAGTGTGAATTCGTTGTGGAGCAATTGCTCATACCGAAATTTGATATCCTTCAACCAGAACTAGTGTTTGTTGTTATTGGTCCTAACTCACCATGGTACCAAGACACATTTGACTATATCTAGCTTGGTATTATACCTCCTAACTTGACAATGACTCAAAAGAATACATTTGTTCGTAGGACTTCGTGATTCACAATCCTAGGAGACACCTTATATCATCAAAGTTTAGATGGTACTTTACTCTAATTTATTAACATGGAAGAGGTGCAAATTGTCTTACAAGAGGTACATGAAGGTGTTTGTGGGTCTCATTCTAGTGGACCTGACCTAGTACAAAAATTGCTAAGAATAGAGCACTATTGGCCCTCCATGGAAAAATAATGCATTTAGTACTCCAAAAAATGTCATCAATGTCAACAAAATAGTGACCTTATTCACACACCAGCACAAGAGCTAAGACCTATCACAATACCATGGAATTTTTCACAATGGGGATTAGACTTGGTAGGTAAGATCTCTCTCACTTCATCAAATGGACATAAGTTCATTATTACCGCAACTGAATACTTAACAAAATGGACATAAGTGATTCCATTAGCATACATCACAGGGAAACAGATATCCAAGTTCATCTTGAATTATCTAATCTATAGATATGGAATTCCCCAAACCATCATAACGGATAATGGAACCCCATTCAAAACCCAAGATGTCCAAGAGCTTTTTTCATATTTTTCTATCCAGCACAGTTTCTCCACGTCCTATTACTCCCAAGGAAATGGTCAAGCTGAAACACCTGACAAAACTATCCTGAAGATACTAAAAAAGACTATTAATGACACCGGCCATTATTGGCATTTGTAACTAAACCCAACCCTATGGGCTTACCGAACTAGTATGCGTACACCTACAGGTGCCACACCATTTTCCTTGGTCTACATATCTGAGTCTATCTTACCTGTCAAAGTCAAAATCCCCTCATTATGAATATCACTACAAGGCATGTTTAGCAATGAGGAATATTGAGTCTCTAGATTAAATGAGTTGGAACTCCTAAATGAAAGGAATTGATCGCGTTAAACCATCTCCAGGTTTATCAGAATTGGCTCAAATGAAGCTACAATAAAAAGATCAAAAAAAAAAACTTTTAGGTTGGTGACTTAGTACTCAAAGAGAATTAGAAGGTACAACTGAATGAAGATGGAAAAGGTAAGTTTGAACCCAATTGGTTAGCTCTAATCATCATCACAACAAGCTATGGCTTTGGAGCTTATCAACTAGATACTCTTGAAGGAGAACCTTTAGCCGAACTACTGAACATAGCCATCTTAAAAATTTATATGCCTGAACACATCAAAGTACCTCAGGCAAAAGGGTAAAAATCCAAAAAAAATCAGAAAGTAAGAAAATAATAAAGAGAAATAAAATGCTTTAAGTGAAAACTAATTTGTGGCACTTCTAGAACTAGTACCATAGTGAAAACCTAGAAAAATAGGTGCTACGTTTGAATAAGACTTGCATCATTATCTATCAGCACTATCTGAAACATCCACCCATTCATCCCATAATAAAATGTGTGTCCAACCATGGCTTGATGACTGATAAAGTATTGAACCTTATTGCACCATCAACCATTCATCGCTCCTAATGAAAGTAATCTTATCTCAAACTGGAGGCAACTTCCTAAAACTAGTAGCAGATTAGATTCTTGTAATTCCCATTACGGTCAAACACTATTAAAATCAAAAACATCCAAAAAACAACAAAATCAAAACAAAGTCAAAAAAATCAAAATCCCAAAACATGTTCTGCTTTGATTCAACACTAGTTGAACCATGTGGTCTTTGTGTGTATAATGTAGGAAAGGATTATCAGCCCCCTAGGCCTTAGGTCAGTCCCCTTAGGTATCTATCATGCTTTCTTTCAACTTAATCGAGAAATTCAAAATTAAAAAAACATTTGAAAAATAGAAAATATCAAAAACATGTTTTTATCAAACCAAGCAAACTACGAGCCTCTTTGTGTACAATGTAGGAAAGGCTTATCTTTGATGAGCCCTTGAGGCCCTAGGTTAGTCCCCTGAAAAAAACAACAAACATCATATAAACTCAGAAAATAAAAAAGGTCATGTTGATGGTGAAAATGACACAAACAACGTTAAACAGAATATTTCTACTCTATTTCTCCTGAAAAAGAAATACAACATATAGTAGCCTAACTCCCAAGGTCCTGGTAGTTGGTTCTCAACTATCTGGTGTCACTCAATTGGTCCATGCAACTATAATATTCAAGGGGTTTGTGCTAGTAACACGGACTACAAGCAATGACTTATTCATCGAATTGTTCTTAATAAAGAAAGGTGTTTTAAACAAAAGAAAAAGATAGATCAAGGTGTACATCAGTAAACATGAATAAAACTTATCTAGCATCTAGACATATATCTTCAACAATGAATGTTTTCCCAATAGATCAAGAAAACCATAGCATGATACAATTCACAGAATAATCCATACTATTGCATGCATCTAAGGTGCTTAATTTAACATCACAATCACACATCATAAATATTTCAAAGATTCCAAAAGAACACACTTTCATTCATCGCCAAGATCATAGATCAATAGACTTCAATAAATTCAATTCACCAATAATCTAATCAAATAATCCTTAAATCTGGTTTCTTCTAATGACTTTCATCACATAAGAAACGCTCATGCTTCAACACAATAACTGGCATACAAATAGATTATAATTCATCAACCTCATCAAGTAAAATTCAAATATAACACCATATTGCATAAAAAAAAACCTATAATTATATTCAACTGTAAATAACAAAGTATCTCTATAACAACTACAAAAAATTATATCTCCTACTATCAGGTGGCCAATTCTATTATCTATCATCTGACCCTTACAATATGATACCTCACAGGTATTTATAGATATACAAAAATCTAAAGTCCTTTCTATTTTAGGTCGATCCACCTTTTTAGGGCTTAAAGTCATCTTGGAAACTCAATTAAACTAGAAGAAAAGAATGGAGAGGAGAAAAGAAAGCCATGCACCCACAAACTGCCAGTTATGCATGCAAAGGAGAAAAAAAGAAAACCATGCATGCATGAGGTTATCAATTATGCATGTGAAGCCTGATCTACAATGTACTCGTCATAACTGGAGAAGACTTGTTGAAGCACCTCCAAATCCGGCCCATCAACCCATCTATCTTCAAAGTCGATCCTTTCTACCTCCACAATAGCAAATCCTCTCATGTCTTTTAGCTTTTTCAACTCCCTCTTAGCTGCCCTTATCTCTTCTTTAATATCCATTAACCGATCTAACAACAAATCTTCACCATCATCTCCTTTTTGCATGACCTCTTTAAACCTATCATCCCATTTCTCCTTTATTTGGTTCAAAGGTAGGCCCTCTTTTACCAGTATATTAAAATTTACTATGACAACAATAACTACTTCCAATTCTTCAAACTGTTCATTCAAATCCTTGACAGAATCTTGAACTTCACTTTTATGCTTGTATAGAAAGTCAGACCTAAACCAAAGTATACTGGAAGTCTTCTCCAAGAAATCTTTATTGTCCTCTTCAAGTATTGACTATTCTAGAAGCGTGGGTTTTGGAAATTTATGGTCCTCCTTCAACCTCTGACTATATCCTTTATATTCCTCCTCCTGTTCTCCCAATACTTTGACATACCAGTTCATTTCTCCTATTAATTCCTCTGTCATCTTGTGAACCTCAAAACTGTTGTCCAGTACTTCACCTATTTCCTGATTTATCTTATCAATCCACCTATCCAACATCTTTGCCTTACTCCTTACCTGTACCAAATCATCCACCTCTTTCTTACTAAGCATAATTGGTGTTTCAATGGTGGCCATTTGTTGTGACCTCGGAGTAGAAACACTCTTCAAGAAAGTATGCAACTGATCCAATTGAGCCTTAAGCTCATCCTTTCTCTTCTTATCTTTCATCATTCTAGATTTAGTGGATGAAGCTACCACATCTATCAAATTCATCTATTGATCTCTGGTGGGTCTCCCTAAGTTAACAGTACCCAACTGATAATCAGTTAATTGCATGTCTCCTACATCCTTGTCCATCATTGGTATGGCACATTCAGCAATAATTTCTCCCTTGTTGATGAGTCTGGTGGAATGTAGGATCTTGGCCTTTTTCTTGGGCCTCTCTTTCTCAATTTCCTTCATCATATCGTCCCAATTGAGAGGTTGTGAAGGTGTCACTAATATCTTCTGAAGATCCAATTTCAACCAAATGAGAGCACCTGGAGTAGTGGTTATTATAGTTAAAGAAGAAGCAATAGCAGTAGTAGAGGGTGGTTGTACATTTACTTGAGGTTGAGAATCAACCCCTTGTTTCTCTTGTTGTTCTTGCTCCACATTTGTCTGAGCAAGCTTTTCAGCTTCCTCCCTATCCTTTTGTTCCTGTATCCTCTTGTCTTCTTCTTCCTTCTTCAACTTTTCTTCTTCTAATATTTTCTTCTCAAGTTCCCGGTTTCTCTCTTCCTCCAATGCCCAAAGTCTATCTGCATCTTCCATTTCCTTTTGCATCCTTTTGGTCAGCTCCTCGGAATCTTTCTCCTTTTGCACTCATTTTGCTTCCTCTTTCTCTTTATAAGCCTCTTCAGCAAGCTTCAATTTGGCCACAAGAACTTCCCTTTCCCTTCGCTGCTTTGCCTCTTCTTCCTCAAGATCATGAATTTTTTGTATTAATTCTAGCTTATCATTCTCTTCTTTGATCTTGAGCTCCTGCTCCTTTTGCCCTTGTTGCTTTTCTATTTCATCTGCTCTTCATTTGGATTCTACCTGTTGGTGTTGGAGTAAGACATCAGCTTGTACCTTGCCATCAATTACCTTTTGCTTCTCTATTGCTACAGTGTGTGCTTGATCATCCAAAGCCTTCTTTGCCTCCGAAAATAGTGCCCATTGATCCTCCCCAGTCAATACATGTTCAGTTTCCTCCTCTAGAGGCATATTTTCTTGTGCATCCTTCTCTGAAAAAGTCTCATCAAAGTCCGTTCCAACATCATGAATCTCCAACTCCACTTCTTTTCCCTTTAATGACCTAGAAATATCATGAAGAGTCCCCTAGGCATCTCTTCACCTTGCTGCTTTGTAAGTGGGACTTGAATAGATGACTTACCTACTGCCGGTGTTGAAACCATAGGTCCTATTTGGACCTCCTCCCCTTCTTTGGAGCTAGTTCCTGAGGAGTTTTGGTTCTTAGAACAACCCATTGAATGCTCCTATCCAAAACTGCTCGCCCTATCTGATTGATGTCAATGGTTTCCTCACTATCCCAATCAACCAGATCCAAACTTTTAGTCCCAATGTTCAAAGCTTCATATCATGCATCCAATACAGCTCCATCATCTACCAATGTGTCAAGAATGTCATTTTTGACCCCAAATTCTACCATGAGCACCATAGGCAACCTCTCATAATTTCTTTTCCTGAGGTCATACTCATCCTAAAGATCACTCCAGAAGTCTTCTAGCAAGTTGAAATGCTTGTCAAAAACTGAAGGCAACAAAGCATTCATTTTCTTCTTTGGGTCAAAGTGTTTTCGAACAGTGTACAAACCTAGCTTCAAATGTATCAATTCACTACAAACTACCTTAGCTCCCACAAGATGTTGGCAGTTGTATTCACCCAATTGCATGGGGAACTTATGACACCATGTTTTTTGCGTCAACCCAAATCGGTCATTAACCCCTAGAGCTTGATAAACAAATTCCATCAACACCATCCTATTACTACAACATCTTGGCAGTAAGTGGGGATGACCCTCAAAACTAGCCAGCCTGAAGTATGCGAAACTTGAGGTATTTAATGTACCAACATCCCCATTCTGTAATAAATGCCATAGCCTCTTGGCTCAATCTATATCCCTCATCTCCATTAAGCTGGTTAATGATTACACATAGGAATGCATCATTAACCCTTTTGAATTGAGTTTCAGCAACCTGTAGGGACAGTTGGTCATAGTGATTCCATACTTTCTTCTACCCATCAACTTCTCCCAATATTCCCACTCTATTCAAACTCGGAAAGATGCCTCCTCTAGCTATTGCATAAACAACATAGGAAGTCATAAAGAAGCTCTTGGTTTCCCTTATTCTAGTTAACTGGTCATGAATAGCATCAGAAACAACCATTGGCCAATCAAACTATTGTTTGCCATTAAAGATAGTCTGAATGAAGGGAAACATCCACTCATTGAAATGAAATGCATCCCTCTTCCCAAATACTCTAGACAACATCATGATCAGGTCTGATACTTCTTTGTAGAATTCTATCCTCTTTAGTTGATCATGAAGCTTGGTTAGAGACTTCTTCTCTGTTCTCAACCATTTCTTGTTCAAGTGAGCTTTGTTGGTCTCCTTGTATTTGCTATATTTCTCTAAAGCTTTTGCCTCCTTCAACTATACCAAGTTCTTTGGATCCGGGACACTAAACATGTGTTGAAACATTTGAGGAGTTAAATCAATAATAACATTGTCTTGTGAATCCATACACTACCTAGTGGCTGGATTGTAAGCTCCTATTGCTGTCATAATCAACTCCAGGCACTGGATAGATAGAGGAAATAAGGTGATGTGAGGCAAGCCAGACTCAACTATTCATTGAGTTCTCCCTGTTATATCCTCAGCAAACATTTCTGAATCTAACTCCCCAAAATTGTATGAGCCCAGATTGGTGTCAATTATATCAAACCAATCCAATTCCACTTTGCTTGCAGTGACAACAGGACCCCTATGATTATACCTCAAAGTATAAGGTAGATGCTCCGTCTTTACCTTCTTAGGCTTAGTTTTTGCCTTTGATGTTTCTGCAGGCTGATTCCTTTGGGAAGCTTCTCTTGATACTCCTAACATTCTTTAGCTTTCCTACAACAAAACCTCTAATTAGATCCTTGAATAAACATCACAAAATATGCTTTAAAACCTTACCCTTTATATATATAGCGGAGGCGGAACTAGGCAGAAAAACATTCTAAACAGTCTCCTTTTAACAGACTGTCGAGCTCAGAGATTAAAATAAGCATTGAGATTATAGTCACAAGAAGCGGGACCGGAGTCGGGACTGGAATGGTAACTGGAACTGGAACTGGAACCAGAACCAAAATGGAAACCGATTTGGTTTTACTTAGATTTTCTCATTTCATATTTAAGTCCGGTTCCGCTTCCTCCTGGGTTATCGTTATTTTGAAAACCTGCCTCTTACTATATGCGATGTCGGAGATGGGATGGAAATGGAATCGATACTTATTGGAAAAACATGGTTCAAAGTCTAGATTGATTCTGATCACGCTTCCGCCTAGGATAACCATGACATCATAAGTGTTTTTTGACAGTTTGATAAATAACTTCATGATTAAGGACTAGGTCATATCAAAATGAAAAGGGGCTTAAATATAACATAATAAGACCATCCAGATATGATCGAGAGGTGACTATACCTTTTAGGGCATCATATTTAAATTTAAAAAAAAAACACGAATACAGAAATGCGTAAAAACCCTAAACTAAAAACCCTCGATATATAATAACTAGGGCATGAATTTAACCCTTCTAAATTAACCAAACAGAATACAAAACAAGATTCCTAAGTAAAAACAATAATTTAACAAACCCTACTCACTGTGGAATCATAATTAACCTACGCATTTTTAAAACTAGGGCACCACGATTCGGTCACGACTAAAACATGAAAACGGTCGTGTCGAAAACAAAGAAGCCAAATACAAAAGCCAAAACGAAGACAAGAAATTCAAACAAATAAAGAAAGAAAAACAAAACATGCGAAGTTACTAAGAATCACGAATTTTCCCAAAGCAAAACAATCCAAAACGAATAGAAAATGGAAAACGCGAAAATAAAAAGAAGAACGAGAATAGAAAACCCTACCTCGAACACAAATAAATAGGCTAACCTCTTGAAGCAATTTGTGTGCAACTGTCTCTCTATCAATCAACTCACTCGCACAAAAGCTTCACTGCAACTCTGGTTCACTCTTCAATCTCTTAACAATAGTGGTAATAACAATGCGTTAATCCCTAATTAAGGTAAAACTCGGAGTTTCACGCATGCATGGCACCTTTCATTAATGCAATAAATGTAGTAGAACGGAGTCGGAGACCCAGAAAGAACTGGCCCATTACTGTTGTGTGACTTCAGTAAAAGTCAACGACAAATACCGGCGGGAGCGGAATTGGGATGAAAATTGTTTTGGAAACTTGAGTTACTTCCCAACTTGGTTCCCGTTCTGGGTCCGATTCCGCCGGCAAAGAAGAAAGCGAAGAAAAATGAAAAAAATAAAACAAAAAGACCGAAACAAGAAAACTTAACATAGAAACTTAGTTTAAAATGAAAGACCAAAAAGTAGAGGCCGAGGCCAAACAAGATTGTATTTAGACACATCGAATAAAAACCGACTTAACTTCCATTCCGGCTCCGGCTCTGACAAAGACAAAAACAACAAAGCAAAAGAAAACTGTCGGGATGGGGATCGGAACGAGCTTTGAAAGAAGTTCCACAACCCAATTCAATTCCGGCTCCACTTCCAACAGAATAAACCACAGAAAAACAAAGTATTGGAAAAGAAAGACTCCAAACTTTGTTTGAAAAACAACCAAGGATAAAAAACATAAAGGGGGACCCATTTTGACCAAGGCAAAAGATGGGGTGGTTATGCAAGGCATAACAATTCCTACCTCCATTATCACCAACTGCAATAAACTTCTCATCCATAATTAAAAAATCATCATAATCACCCTTTGACAACACAAACAACAAACATGAATAAACATTAAAATCAAAAATTCCAAAGTGAAAATCGGAAAAAATTAAACAACTATCAAGTGAAAAAAATACCAAATAATTAATTACTTATCTATTGACAATTCACCTACAACATCCTGAGATATGTATTAACGGATAGAACACTCCTACAATAGACATCAGCAACACTGGATAACAGCTTGAAACCTCAAAATAGATATCGCAAGTGATACTGCAACATTTCTTATCTTTTTTATTTATTATAATATGGCATTCCCAAGATCTCTTGAGGATGTCCATAAGGATTTAGAGAAGAAGCAATGGTGGTATTAACAGTCGATTTTTGTTAGTCGTGTTTGTAATATGGTTTTTGTGATACTACCATGGTGAATACTTGCTTTGTTTGGTGTATGGAAGTTGTTTTAAGACAATCTATGTAGCGGTTGCATGTTAGGTATTTCATACCTCTCTGTGTAACTGGTCCGAAATTTTTTAACAAAACTCAACCATATATTCTAATAGGGTTTTTGTATGTCTAGTATGAGCAATAATATTCTTTGTATGTCGAGTTAAAGTCCAAGAAATGAATACAAAGCCACCTTGGTTATTAATACCTTCATGCATCGTGTATGTTTGCTACATCAAAAAGGATTGTTAAAGATACGAAGCCTCTATGCAAAGAAAAATCAACTCATCAGTAACTAACAAACATCAAATTTCTATCCATTGTCAAACATTTCTTCTAACTAAACTCCATCCTATAGAAAAATATCATTAGTACCACATACATATCATTACTACATATCATGATCATAATAAAGCAATAAAAACATCATGCATCATGTATAATCATACATTTCATATATAAGTTATCATCCATGATATACATAATAAAACACCATATATCATCCATCCATCCACATTATGTGCATGTTTAATGGAAAAATGGTGTTCACCACCAAGATGAATGGATCAAGGTGATGAACAACTGGATTTTCCACTATAAAAAATTCAATAAATGCAATTATGAGAGCCAAAAGATGCATTTATAACAATCAAAATTGATACCTAACTATTATAGCAACTATGAGGGAAGTTTTTAGAGCTAAAAGAGGTGTGTACCTTGTTGCAAGAAGCTTGTTTTAGGGCACAAAGGACTCATTCTCCTTTAGTGGCGAATGGGTCCCCATTAGGTTTTTTAAAACTAAGATCTAGGTTATTTTCCTTGATGTCTGCACTCTTAGATCCTCATTTGTCAGCCCTTGAAAACCAATACTTAATTTCGTAGCTTCAATTCTTCATTCTTGCACTTTGAATGACAACTTTTTCAACTTGACAACTTTGACAATTTTGCTCCAAATCTTTACTCCACTTTATCTTCAACCTGTAAATCTGCAAAAACACATTCAAGGGAAGAAAAACTTGTTGATTTTTAGTTAATATGGGTTTGCCTTGGTCAAACCCCTTTTAGGTAATTAAACCAAATGATGAAATAATTTAATTGAAGCATGAAACATGAAATGATGCAATGTAGATACCTTGGATGTTGTCTTTTAATGCAAATCTACAAAATAAAATGTAGTGGCCATGAAGAATGTAGATCTTGATCCTTGA
The DNA here is from genome assembly GCA_007115665.2 of Sequoiadendron giganteum. Lineage (NCBI taxonomy): Eukaryota > Viridiplantae > Streptophyta > Pinopsida > Cupressales > Cupressaceae > Sequoiadendron > Sequoiadendron giganteum. The sequence continues at coordinate 397,265,856 of CM021106.1, forward strand.
ATATGATGTGAACAATACTTCTAAGTAGATCTTCAATGCTACACTCACTTTCTTAGCTCAACAACATGCATGGATGCATCAAACCCTAGACATGATGAAATGACTTTGAATTGCTGCTAGGAGAAAGAATGTGAATTAACCCCTTATTTATACAAAATTAGGAGATTAACCCCAAAACTCAAATAATTAAAGTCGACACCAGATATAGAAATAAACATTATTAAATTCATACCACAATGAAATTCAAAAAGGCAGTCATCATTAAGGGAGGACCCATTCGCCACCTAGGGTGAATGGGTTCTAGCTCTGTTTTCTAGGGCCTAACCTCGGGGGATGGAAAGAGGGTCAAAACACATGTCAAATAAATAATGAAAGGGGAGTCCTATAGAGTGATGATTCATTCACCACCTAGCATGAATGGGTCTAGGCACCATTTTCTAGGACCTAACTTTTCCCAATTAAATGTTATGTAATTTGAATTGTGGGTGTCGGGATAGATCTTCGAGAGATGTCATAAATAATCTTTAAATTTGAATTAAATGGGTTAATTAACTCCAATTAACCATAATTAATTAAAAGGACCCTAGATAAGTGTGAAAATGTGTTACAACACTTTACAACACCTAAATAGGGTACACATTAAGTATATTTTATTTGAAAGGGGCCCATTAGGCTTAATTCATTAAATAAACCCTAGAAAAGTGTGAAAGTGTGTTACAACACTTTACAACACCCTTGCAAAGGAAAATTTAAGGTAAATTTTAATTAAATATAGACTCTAGAATGACGTGAATGTGTACAACACATACAACACCATTCTAAGGTACAATTAATTCAATTTTATGTCAATTATCCAAATTAAGTGTGAAAAAGGATTTTTTTTTCAACACTATATTTTGCCCCCACTTTAGTGAGAGGATGACCCCATGTAAAAATCACACTAAAGTAGACATTCAAGACACTTAATTATGCAGAAATAAAAAAGATAAATAATCATACCCTATCAAAGGCCAAGAAAAATAAAGGAAAACAAAAGGATGAAGCACAATTGTCCCAATGTGATGTGAAACAGGGCATTTTGTCCATAACATAAGCTACTCACTCTAGGGTAGTGGAACCTCAGTCTATCCACTAGGTGAGTTATCCCAATGAAGTGGAAAATGAGATAATCATATTATCCTCTCATATCATAACGAATTTATCCTCCTAACAACTTTGATAAGGCACCACAATGTAATGCTTTTGTAAATGCTTTTGTAATGTAAAATTTTGTTAAAGGGGATTTTATGTTCATGTAAAGGTCTTTTTCTTAGGGAGCATTGTGCCTAATTTCTCCAAGACAGGACAAGTCAAAGTTTCAAATCATCACTCATGGGATGCCTCATTTGCATCATTCCATGATGGTAGATTCTACACTCTTGGATGAAATCAAACCCAATGACACCACCAAGAAGAGGACACATCATAAGAAAAAATAAATATTATGACATGAAATTTTGTCGAAAAATGTCATCGATGTATGCCCCCACTTTAAAGCATTTGCTACACCATCAATGTGAGAAATTGCTTCAAACTAGCCAATTTTTTACCTAAGACATGAGACCTTTCCCTGGAAAACCCTATGCCAAGTCATATGTTTTTGAAATAAGTTGTGTCATGAAATAGGAAGGGTTTCACCCACAAATACATAAGGGATCTATGGATTTGGGTTCAATATGTTTGTGCTACAATATTGTCATAGAGCATGGAACTATCATCATTCCCCAAATATGCATAGAACTAGAAGAATGACACAAAGAGAGTGAAAATAAAGGAAAAACCTTTTGGGTCAACATGGAGGAGACATAATTGTCTCAATGCCTTGTGTCATCCCCAAAAGGAAAACACAAGACAAATGAAAAAGATAAAAGAAATTTTTTTTGGTCAACATGGAAGAGACGTAAATATCTTGATGCCTTGCATCATCTCCAAAAGGAAAACACAAGACAAATGAAATGATTATGACACAGTGAAGAATGAAAGGTACATATAGAGGAATGCACAAGAAGAGAGAGATACATCAAACGAAACAACATGGGGAATCACATTATGCACATGCAATAACATAAAGAAAACATGAAAATACAAAAGACTAGTTAGGCACATGTGAGTCAACCTAAAGTAGGTCATCTATATCCCAATATCAATCGATATAAATGGAAGGCGGACAACTAGCCAAAGCGACAAGAGCAAGTTCTAAACTAGGGGAAGTACTAGTTTCAACACTCTTTTTAGGAGATTTTTCATTTAAGCTTATAGAAGAACAAAAAAATGTATTCAAATCCTCATGCACTTGTTCATCAATTTTTGCAATGTCAATGTCATCATCTAAATCAATCACAACAGGAGGTCAAATAACAATGACCATGCAATGTTCTTGTTTATTTTGCGTTGAGGGTATAGGATCATCATGCTTTGCTTCAAGTAAGTTTGGATATTGATTTTCTATGTTGTTCTTATCTTCATGAGTTTGTAACTTCTGAGAAATAGCACAATGTCTATGCCTACACTCTCTAGCACTTCGATTCCTTTTTATTCTATTGTCGATTTGTGTTTGTATAAGAGCAGGTTTGTCAATCATAGGTTCCTTTTCTTCCTTGGGAGGAATAGAAGAAACAACAGTACGTTGTTCAACTGATTTCTCTTTAACTTTATAAAAAAAATTGACTCTAGGAAGAACAATGAGATTTTTTTTGTTATCTTCTACTCTCTTGTAAGAAAACAGGAGGCTTTTCTATAGGTTGTTCTTGTATGTTTGGAAGTGCTTTTGGTTCAACCATTTCTTCATCAAGGATAGGTGTTTCATTTATAGGTTGAGGCATGTTTTGGAGGGATAATTATGCTATTTTATTTTCCTTGAACTTTTGATATGATTTGAAAAATAAATCCTCACATGGTTGTATAGGTTCCATAGGCTCGAGCCAAAAGAAATCTAGTGAAAGATTCCCTCGGGCCGACACAAGATTTAATCCACTGTGATGTATAGCAAAGATATCATTTCCAAATGGAAACTTTAGACATTTATACACAACTAAAGGGATGGAATTCATGGATTGAAGCCATGGATAGCCTAGCTTCACACGAAAATGGTCCGATTACGGAATGATGGAAAATGAGACAGTTTTTTTTTTTGTCCCACTTTTAAAGGGAGGTTTATCGAATCTATCGTAGGGAAAGAAAATCCATTATGCATCTTGATCCATGATTTCAGGTTATCATATGTTTCTTGATATAGTTCATGCACATATAAGAATTCTTCAATGATCACATTATCTCCATAGACAGGATCAATCAATATCCCATTAGTGGGCTTGTCATTGATTTGGCCAGCTATGTAAAGAGGACCATCAGGTGCACATTTAAGTATATCATTTTGTGATAAATCAATGTCAAGAGTATTTTTAATGGAACCCTTATGAGGTTTAGCTTCAATAAATTCTATCACTATCTCTATAGGATGTGATTTCATATGATCATTATCCAGGTTAACATTGATCTTAATTTCAGCTAGAGGATTGACTATGGCATGTATTTTATTATGGTCTTGTTTGTTCAAGTACTCATGAAAGAATAAACTAAGGCTAGAGATTATTTGTGTTTTGTTTCGATTTTTAATCACTTTCCTTAGATTTTGTATAATGGGAACCATGCTAATGTCTATGTATTCACTAAGGATATGGGCTTGTAAGTTTTCTAGTTGTTCATCTAACTTTTCAATAACATCATGCACATTGATTGTAGGAAGCGAAGTCATGGGTAATGAAGTATGCAAACTATGAGCCATGGAAGGTTGATTCTCAACACTATCAGAAAGAGAGTCAGAAAACCCAAGATCCACGACGAATGAGCCTCAAACTATGTCTTATAATAGTATTGTGAATAGGGCACCAAGTTATGAATCTCATGAATTTTTTACAAACCTAGTGTGCAAAACCTAAAATGGAAAATAGACAATGCAACAACCTAGAATGAAATACAATTCTCAGATTCTAAGCAATGTAATTGATTGATTACAAAATGCAATAAGCTGAAAATAGAATAATTGAATGAAATTTTGAATTTCAACAATGCACTAAAATAAAGCAATTTAAGCTAAATGCGATGAATTTGATGAAACAACAAATCAGGAAACTGAAATAGGAAAGTAAAAGCACCAAAGAGAAGCCTAAAACTAAGATTTTATTTTTTAGAAAATACAGATCTATAGCTAACAGGGACTCATTCGCCAATAAGAGTGAATGGGTCCTGATTAGATTTTTCTGAGATGTTTCTATGGATTTCAGGGTGATTTTTAATGTTTTTTCATATGCCAAAAGCTTCAGGTTGAACATGTCCAAGGGCATTTGCCAGTAAAGGTGAATGGGTCCTGGTTAAGTATTTTTAAAATATTTTTTAATGATTTGCAAGCTTTCAATAATGTCTTTTAGTTCTAGGTCTGAGGTAGTGAGTTTCAGTTTCAATTTTTCTAGAAATGCAATGCGAAAATGAAAGGAAAAGATGAATGCAAGAACCTATGTTGAAATGCAATTTTGTTTTTATTTTCAAATGCAAATCAATAAGGTCTAAAAAATATGCACAGTGAATAATTTATTTTTGTATTTTTTCAATTTTAGAGAGATGCAAAACAATGCAAATCTAAACCTTAAATGAGATGCAATTGTAAATGCAATGCAAGAAACCCTAAATGAGATCTTAATTCAATGCGAATGAGATGAAAATGAATGCAAGATCTAATCTAATATGCAATGAAAGACCTCAAAATCAGAAAATTGCAATGTTCAATAGGTCGAGTTTACCAAAAATGTTCATGTCGAGTTCACCAAAATGTTTGATGGAAAAATGGGGTTCACCACCAAGATAATGAACCACTGAATTTTTTACTATAAAACATTCAATAAATGAAATTATGAGAGCCAAAAGATGTAAATAACAATCATAAATGATATCTAACTATTATAGCAACTATGTGGGAAGTTTTTAGAGCTCAAAGAGTTGTGTACCTTCCTGCAAGAAGCTTGCTTTTAGGGCACAAAGGACTCATTCTCCTTTAGTGGCGAATGGGTCCCTATTAGGGTTTTTGAAACTAAGATATGGGTTATTTTCCTTGATGTCTGCACTCTCAGATCCTTGGTTGTCTGCCCTTGAAAACATGTACTTAATTTGGTAGCTTCAATTCTTCATTCTTGCACTTTGAATGATAACTTTTGCAACTTGACAACTTTGACAATTTTGCTCCAAATCTTTTCTCCACTTTATCTTAAACCTATAAATTTGCAAATACGCATTCAAGGGAAGAAAAACTTGTTGATTGTTAGTGAATAGGATTTTTCCTTGGTAAAACCCATTGTAGGTAATTAAACCAAATGATGAAATAATGTAATTGAAGCATGAAACATGAAATGATGCATTGTAGATACCTTGGATGTTGTCTTGCAATGAAAATCTGCAAACTAACATGTAGTGGCCATGAAGAATGTAGATATTGATCCTTGAGTATGATGTGAACAATACTTGTAAGTAGTATTCAATGCTACACTCACTTTCTTATCTTAACAACATTCATGGATGCGTCAAACCCTATACAAGATGAAATGACTATGAATTGCTGCAATAATCTCTTGATAATATACCTTGAAATGCCTTGTAAATGCTCTTTCAATGCTCTATACTTCTCTTTCTCTTGATCTCATGAAGTCACATAAGTTTTCTAGGATGCTTATTAAAGTTTCTAAGAGAAACAATGTGAATTAACCCCTGTTTATACTAAATTAGGATATTAACCCCAAAATTCAAGCAATTAAAGCCGACACCAGATCTAGAAATAAACATTATTAAATTATTGTCATAATGAAAATCAAAAAGCGGGTCCTCATTAAGGGAGGACCCATTCACCACCTAGGGCAAATGGGTCCTAGCTTTGTTTTCCAAGACCTAACCTTGGGGGATGGAAAGAGGGGAAAAAACCCATGTCAAATCATTAAAGAAAGGGGGGTCTTATAGAGGGAGGACTCATTCACCACCTAGGGTGAATGGGTCCTCGCACCATTTTCTAGGACCTAAATTTTCCCTATCAAATTTTATGTAATTTGAATTGTGGGTGTCGGGATAGATCTTCGGGAGGTGTCATAAATAAGGTTTAAATTTGAATTAAAGGGGTTAATTAACTCCAATTAACCACAATTAATTAAAAAGACCCTAGATAAGTGTGAAAGTGTGTTACAACACTTTAAAACACCTAAATAGGGTACACATTAAGTACATTTTATTAGAAAGGGGCCCATTAGGCTTAATTCATTAAATAAACCCTAGAAAAGTGTGAAAGTGTGTTACAACACTTTACAAAACCCTTGCAAGAGACAATTTAAGGTACATTTTAATCAAATAAAGACTCTAGAATGATGTGAATGTGTACAACACATTACAACACCATTCTAAGGTACAATTAATTCAGATTTATGTCAATTATCCAAATTAAGTGTGAAAAAGGATTACTTTTTTCGACACTACAGTGCATACATTAAAAAGTGAAAAACAAAAACATAAGCATATATACATCATCATCCATAATCATCTCATAACACACAAATAAATCCAAATCGAAACATGGTATATATCATATATCATCAAAACTGGGAATGTCATATACATCATAATGTAACATATGTGATATCATATACAAAAAATACCTATATATGATACCACAGCTAGGTTGATAAATGTATATACAAAATCATGTCTACAACAATGTCTCTAAAATAATATACATCATAATGATTAAATACAAATAGTCCTACTACCTGGTTGGAGGTGGTGATCTCTGATGATCATGACTCTAGTGAGGAGAAGGTTGTGGCATAACTAACGGATGATCCGACTACCTCACTAATTGATCACCAAGATCGGCTGCACTAGTGGTTGTACTACTCTCACTAAACCTAAGAAATCTTCATGCTCTAGGAACAACAACCACATACAAAGTCTGGTAGTAGGTGGACTCCCTAATAAACTGATCTTTCTCTACTCTAAGGGCATCATGCTCTGTCTTGAGGGTGTCCCTCTTAGCATTTATAACCTACACATGTGCCTCAAAAATAAGACATCACCCAATCTTAGTATCTCACTGTTTCCTAAAGGCATCTCTATCATGCCTTGCAATGTCACACTTGGTAATCAAAATAGCAACCTATGCCTCGGTGACCTGCCATCGCACAACCTATGTATCTTTGGCAGCTATCAACTGTATAATCTACATCGTCACCATTGCATCTCCAGTTGGTGGAGGAGGAACTTGTGTCTAATCCTGTTGCATGGGGTCATCCTATTGATCTTGATGCCCATCCTGTCTAACTCTATCCAACTACTCTACAACAATCCTAACTTGTTGTCTCTCACTCGGATGACTGATAATGCCTGCTCTCCCAATCGTTGGCACAATGCCAGCATGATTTACAAATCTCAAAGGAATCCACCAAGCCCACCATTGATCATAATCTGGTGTATTCCCTACATCAGTCGGTCTAATAGGCCACCCCCATCCAAATGGGGAAAGTGCTCTAAACTCTTCAACAACTATGTCATGATCTACTTGCAATCCCCACACTCGGGCCTCACAAGTGGTCCTACCAAAATGAGCTTGGTAATCATCTCCAAAATGGCTCTGTCTCTCACCAAACTAGTGAAGAACCCTATCGGGCATATATCTCTCAAGCAATGAAGGTACACCGTTGATCAACCACCGATTCTATCTACAAAATGGTAGCTTCTCTTGATCATCATGCCATGCAATGCAATCCAACCATGGCCTCCAAACAAAACCTGGCATATCATCTATCATGCGATGCAAATAATGTACCTACACAGGCCAAGTATAATAAAGAAAATTAGTGTATCTGTAAGAGTAACGATCCTCTGGATCCCGATCTAAAATACCATCAGGTCTGGTAATTGGGATATGCTCCCAGTCCCACACATGCAGTAAGGTAACCCTAGTAGAAATGGAACTACCTCCATGATAGGTGACCTCATGCATGTCTTTATAAAGATAAGCAAGGAGACATGGGCCCCATGCATATCCAGTACCATGCTCGAACATATGCTTGATACATACACCCCAATCAATGATAAACTATCTACCTCACCAATCAAGAATGACGAGACCCGAGACCAAAGCACATAGAACCAATGAAACAAGATCTACACTACTCACAAATGGAGACAGGTCTATCTCTAACTCCCAAACTTGAAGATGCCTAACATCAAGGACTCAACACCTAGCATGTGTACCCTATCATATAGAATAGGTCACTAGCTCTTCATTAATTGGTACATGAAGGATCCTCCATACATCCTTTAAGGTGATGGTGGCCTTGCTAGTAAGAAAATGAAAGGACAACAACTCAGAACGCCACCTCTCAACAAGAGCAATCATCATCACTCTATGGAATCTAATCACAGGCATGTAGCATATATGTCATAACCCCACAACATTTAGCACATCTCACTCCAGCTCGTGGAAACCAATGATCAAATCAAATAGCCAACATAGTCGTCACTCCCTTGACATAAGTAGTTTGAGAATCACCTACGACCATTCAACCCATGACATTAAGAGTTTGCTAAGAAAACACAAAATGAACCTGAGATTATGAACTAACTGGCTCAGACTTCCAAAAATAGAAAAATCAGTTACTTTTTTTGCCAAAGCGATCAAAACAATAAAAATTGAACGTGTTTTTATCAAGAGTGGTAAAGAAATTCAAAAGCAGTAAAATTATCAAAAGTGAAAATATTTCTCAAAAGTGAACAATTTTGACAATGGTGGCCATTTAACATGAAAAATTTCAAAAGTGAACATTTGTAATGAAGGTGAAAACAAAGGTGAACATTTGAAGCAAAAATGAACAAATAAGTCAAGTTCAAGCAAAAAACTCAAAAGTGGTATATTCAAAAACTACAAAAGCGGTAGAAACGATCCAAAGGTGTAAAAAACACAAACCTACCACTATCGCCTAAAAAGTTTCCATGCATTAATTACTCAAAAATTGAAAGATGAAAAAAGGAAAGGAAAGGGTACATACCAACACACCAACACCAATAGGCCACTCGAACTCATGAACTGCATCCTATGATGTGGGGCTCCTTAAATACTCACCATAGCTACTCGACAATCACAAAATCATGAAATACAAAGGTAAGAAATTACAATAGACTAAGAATGCAAATGAGGTAAATTAAACCCTAATTACCTATTTTAACCCCCCAAACCCTAATTTTTTACCTAGGAAACCCTCCTAGGTTGAAATTAGGAGCTCTCAGGAACATTTGAACTACCAACAAGGGTACTATAAGTTTAATTTTTCATCCTCTACGCATCTGAAGTGAAATGAAACATTGTTGCGAGCCTGCCCTCAAAAATATTTTTTTAGCCAACCTCTCGAGGGGGCAACCCAGCATCCTACCATCATTCTATTGATTGTTGGGGCACAGTGGGGCATATAAAACTTTTCAAATCTCAGTCTTAACATCAAAATCTTTGAAACAAAGCAACCAATACTTTATCTCAAAGAAGGGAAAAATGTAGACATGTAGAAATGACCTAACACTAATCACACATCCTAAATCATATTTTCTCATCATTGGCATCATTATCATTTAATATCGTTGTATTTCATATCATTTACATCAAAAACCCTAATTTCCTCTATTAATTGAATAATATTACATTATTTAATTAATTCACTTTTTCATCATTTTTTACTAATTAAATAAATTTTATTTATTTAATAAAGTCCTAATCTAAGTTTATTCCTCTTGATTAATTAGATAACATCAATTATTTATTTATGTCGCTAATTCACCTTATTCCCCAAAATCAGTTAAATTCTTATCACTTAATAGTTTAATTAAATCACATTCCCCTAAAATTAAATAACTAAATTAATTATTCAAAACATCATTCAAAAAGGTCAAACAAACAATCACAACTTTATTTGTTAAATTCAAACATGGCTTGCACGTTCAACTCTAAAATGTTAATTAATTAATTCAATTAATTAATTACCTTCACCCGCTTTTGTGATTGAGAAAATCATGATCACTGATTACTCACTCTAATTGGATAATTGATTCATCTATTTCCTGATTGGTTCATCTATTAGATTCAATCCCATAGAAGGCTCAACTTGATTTCCTCAATTCCACAGATTAGTTAATCTATTTCCTTAATTCCACTAAACACTCAAATTTAGCTCATCAATCACACCGATTACGTAATCAAAATCCATTGATTCTTCTCATATAATTCCTCTCAATGGTTTTGAACCGTTGATCAGGATATTCTACTACGTGATCTCGATCATTCATCTCGAATCATAAAATCTATAGAACAATCCTCTTCATCCTTAAAAACAATCAAAGAATTGACATCTTTTGCACAATGAAGTATACCAAATTGATAATTTATTTTACTCAAGATTTTACACACATCTTTGATCAACATCAACATACATTTGGAGCTTTTACAAATGCATAAATGGAGGCTTCGCATTGATACAACAACAATCCAACATCATTGTGAATACACTTCGACACAGGATGGTAACGCTATGTTTTATGAATTCACTTTATGTTCTCTCCTTCGATTACATTATTTGATTTCGTTTCTTCGTAGTTTCATTTCGTGAGTAAGGGGTATGAATCTTAATCTTTGTTTGAATTAAATCTTGTTTAATTCGTTTACATTGATTATCTTATTACATTATCGATTTCCCCTTACACAACAAGAAATAGAAAAACCCAAAATTGGCATGAGTACCTAAAACTAAGTACAAATAAAATTTGATTTATTCCCTGACTCTTAATAAAAATAATACCACTTTATGTTTATATATGTGTTATGGTGAAATTTGTGTATCCATGCCGATTTCTATCTATTTTTGTGTCTATTTTGGGATAATGACTTAATACATTTACATATTAATAAATGGTGCAATAGTATGAAGTTTGACATATTCTCTTAATCATCACCTATTCCAATTACATGCATCCCTATATACTCGTCAATGACTTAATCAAATTTGTACACTTTTCCATATAGACTACATTTATTACACCATTTATGATCACACATTCATTTTCTACACAAGACTGAATATTCCATCATCCCATATCATTTCCATTAACATGATATCAATCCTACAATCTAAATTTCACCTCTAATTTAAATTTTTAATCAACTCCCACTTTGTCACTAACAATTATAAACCTACTAAATATACATAAATTCTATATATATAACAATACAATAATAAAGAAAATAAACTCCAATCAAAACAAAAACATAATTAATTACTATATATTTATATTAAAAAACATTCAATTGCATTCATTTCACTTCCCTCTATCCTAATATATTCTCATAACGAAAGGACATTTCTGTTAGAAAACTTTTGCAATTTTAGGCAATTCTATTGAACATTTTGCCTCGTACACTTGTACATCAACTCCAATGTTTGGGACAACATTTAAATTGTTGTATTGGAGAAATAATCATGTTTTTTTTTTACTTTGAAAAAAAAATCAGATCCTTTTCATACAAATTGTACGTATACAATTATAGATGAGGATTATTTTTGTATCTATAAATGCTTATGTGGGCACCACTAAAGTCAAGTCACAATGTTGAATGAATCAATATATATAAACCCAGTTCACGTATGTAAATTTTCAATTTACTATAGTCCATCCTAATTTTTTCCATCCCTTTCTATTTTGGGCAAGGTTTGGTTGACTTCTTTAAAGTTAATTAGCCTATGTCCTTTAAATTTTTCTTCTTAAACTTGGTTGTTCTTGCATCTGATCTTGTTCTTAATCCTTGCATTTAATCTCCTTCATCTTCTATTACATTTATGGTGCTCATACTAGCACAGGTTTTTCCTCATGTGATTCAGTGCAACAAGATCTACATCATCTTCTAAATACATCTACTTGTGAAGCATACTTGATAGACATTGGTGGGTTATTTATTGAGTCTCACATTATAGATTTGGGAGACATTATTGATTGCACACATTTTCTCTTTGATGGAGATGATTCTTCTAAGTTGTGATATAATTCTCTGACCCTCTTGTTCATTCTCTACATGATCACTCTTTGCAACTTCATATGAGTGTGGATACTTTTGGAAAACATTTAGATGAGGCATCTTCAAAGGTATCTTTACCTTTGGAGTGTGTTTTACATCTGTCTCTAGGAGTTTGTGGATTGACATATTTAGTTGTGTGGCCTAGAATGCCTATTTGGAGTTTTTTAGCTTTCAGCATCAACATGGGAACACTTGAGCATCATTCAAAGACATCATCTATCATTCTTCTTCCCACATGTTCCTTTTCAAAATGGGAAGACATCCTGCATATCATCTTGGTTTTGTTTCTTCCTAAGGGGATGAATGTTGTTTAGCAATATTGGATCATCTTCATCATTCAATGTCAAGCTTCTACCACTATAGGAGACTCACCATTAAGGGGGGTTGCATGGTCTCTCTTCTTCTCTCTTATGAGGGGGTCATTTTTCTCAGATGGTATTTTGTACCTCTTATGCATCATTGAGAGTATTTTGTATTTCATCTCTCTTTAGGGGAGGAGTTTTGTCCCATTGGGTTTTCTCCTTTTCTCTAGTTATGAGAGATTGCATTACATATGTACATGGTACCTAACATGGCCTTGTAGCCTAGACCCATCTTTGTGTCTTTACATAATAATAGACTCCCTAAGTTATACTTAAGGGGGGTGTTGGTGTAAATAGGTACTTTTCCTATCTAGTCTTATCTAGGTCCTATTTACATTGTTAATTCCACTTAGGTCCTAGGAGGGAATCTTTCTAGTTAGCATTACTTAGGGGGAATCTTTATAGTTAAGCATTAGTTGTCACTTATCTTATCTATCTGTATTTTATTTTATTCTTGTGTCTCAAGCAATTTAATGTTGGCTCATGACATTTAATTATGACACATCCATTTAATGGTGATACATCATCACCCTTGCATATATAAGCAAGGCTTCATATATACACTATGGTTAGTTGTGTAAGTCCAATATATCACTACAATCTTGAGTATTTCATATTGGTCATATCTTGCATCCATTGTTTCAATTTCATGTTTTCAATTTTCCCTCTTGTAGAAGGTTATTTTTGGTTTTTACGGGTGATCTTGGAGGCTTGAGTCCTTGAGTGACTAACAATCTCATTGCATAGGATAAAGGAACTTGTCACATTCTAATCATATCCTCATCTAGGGTTTTCCTTTTTTTCTTTTATAAGCATTCATTATTGTAATAATTCACATATATTTCCAATATCATGTCTATGTGGATCAATTCTCTTCAGATGTGATTGGTGTTTTTGTTGTAGGTGATTTTTAGGAGTTATGAGATTCACTATCAACTCCGCCATGGTATTGGAGGACCAAATATGTACTTCTTGTCCAAATCTTGAGAGATTTAGCCTTAAGGGAAAAACTACTTCATCCTAAAGTGAAACAAGCATCACCGTTGAGTCCAGAATGACCAAGAACCTAAGGATTTGTTGTCAATTCGTCAAAATTAGAGAAATTAAAATTTAAAAAAATAGTAGCAAGGACCTTCATATGGATCCATATGGTCCCTGCTTTCATTATTATTCTCTTTTGTAAACTGCAGGTATGGACAAAATGTTTCAAAAAAATAAGTTTTTTATTATTTTTCACAAAAAAAATATAGATAAATAAATAAACAAAGGGATCTATGTAGGGTTTGTACCCTATTACAAGCCTCATCCTATATGGGCTCCATGTGTCTCCTTCCTACCACACCCTCCCCACACAATAGCCTCCCTACTGCCTACTTACTACCGGTCGCCTGACCCATCCACATAGTCAATAGCCGATGAAAAATTGGCCACCCAATCCAACAACCATTAAATTTTTTTCCTAAAAAACCCTATTTTTTGGCAAGGGAAACTTCATTCATATTTAGACAATGGCAACAAAACATCAACGAAATAATATTCTAAAGTGTTTCAGCATATCCCAACCAGCAACACTTTTTAGCGATCGATTTTTTTTGGACAATGAGAGAATATTTTTAAAATATTTTTCTAATGTCGACATGATACCATTCATACAGCTAGCCCCTTGCCCCCTCCTATCCCTTTGTGCCTTAAAAGAGAATTTTTTTCTTTTGGCCATAACTTGGGCATATGGTGTCAAATTTGAGAAAATGAGATATCATTGAAAAGATGGTTTTGTGTACATTCTAGTGGTATGGATCTCATCATCATAATTTTTTGTTTCTATAGTTTATTCTTGGTCAAAGTCAGATCATCATTTTCTACTTCTCATCTCATAACTTTCCACCAATATCTCTATTTTTTATGAAAATCCTGTAGCATTGAAAAGGTATTTCAAAGGTCTTTAGATCCATTGATGCAATTTTTTTATAATCTACCCTAAATACATTTTATTCTAATGTAAGAGGGAAATGTAGCATAGAAAAATAGTAAATGAATTAAACAAATTAATTCAAATAAGATCAAATTCCAAACCCATACTCATGAAATAAAGTTATAAAACAATGAAATCAATTAAGAAATGCAATCATGAAGATAGCATAAACTGAATCAAAGTATTATAATGTTACCATTGCATGTTGGAGTGTAATTTTTATTGATGTTGAATTGCATTTGAATTAATACGAAGCCTCCATTTGTTGTTTGCAAAAGCTTCAAAGTGTGTGTTAATAGTGATCGAAGATGCGTGTGTATTTGTTCTCAAGAATTTAAATGTCAATTCAACATGACCTCTTTGCATAAACTCTATATATTCTCCAATTAATTTTGAGAATGAAGAGGGTTGTTATATAGATTTCATGTTTTGAGATGAATGAACGATATTTCATAGTAAAAGATCTTGATCAACAGTTGAGAACCATTGAGAGGAAATAGATTGGAAGGATTAGTGAGATTAGATTGGAATGATTGGGGGATTGAAGAAATTAGGTTGAGTGATTAGTGGGATTGAGGAATAGATTGAGCAATTAGCGGGATTGAAGAATAGGTGAGTTAGTCAACCGATTAAAGTGAAAAATTAGTGGCAATGATTTTCTCAATCACAAAAGTGGTGAGGATAATTAATTAATCAATATTTGGAGATGAACATGCAAGTCATGTTTGACTTTAACAAATAAATCTATATATTTGTTTGTTGACTATGTTGAATGATTTCAAATATTTAATTTAATTATTCAAGTTTAGAGTGGGGAAAGTGATGTAATTAAATGATTAATGATAACAATTTAATTGATTTAGATGAATAGGGTATGTTAGTGACATAATTAAATAATTTACAGTTATTTAATTAATCAGGAGGAATAAAGTTAGATAAGTGACGATATAGTGAATTAATTAAATAATTAAAGATAATTCAATTAATAGGGGAAAATAAGTTTAACGATGAAAATGATGTGAAATGCAATTATATTAATGATAATGATGCCAATAATGGAAAAATGTCATTCAGGATGTGTGATATGTGTTAGGTCATTTTTACATGTCTACATTTTGCCCCTCTTTGGGACAAAGTAGTGGTTGCTTTGTTTCAAAGAATTCGATGTTCAAATCAAGATTTGAAAAAAATATTTTAGGTTATAGGGCCCTTGTTTATGGTTTTAGAAGTTCTAGGGTGCTCCTAATTTTAACCTAGGAGAGTTTCCAAGGTAAAAAATTAGGGTTTGGGCGATAAAAATAGGAAATTAGGATTCATTTTTCCTCATTTGCACTCCTAGCCTTTAGCGAATTCTTTCCTCTGGAGATCCTGATTTTATGATTGTCGAGTTGTGATGGCGAGGATTCTAGGTGCCCCACATTGTGCAGAGGAAATTCATTCTTTCTAGAGGCCAACTGGTGCAAGCATTGTGACATGTACCGCTTTCATTCTTTTTTTTGTCTTTTTATGTTTATGCAATTAATGTTAAAAAAAAATTAGATGATAGCAGTAATTTTAAGTTTTTATCACTATTGTCTCAATTTTACCATTATCATACTTTGTGATTTTATCACTTTTGTTAAATTTGATTGCTATCGTTTTTCTTGTGCACTATCATAAAATATGCGCACTTTTGTTCACCACTTGTGTAAAATTTGTGCGCTATTGTTCTTCTATTTGTAAAGTGACCACTTTTTTAAAACTTGTTCGCTATCATTTATTTTGTGTTCTTTTGTAAAATCTAGCCACTATCATTTAAAATGACCACTTTTAATTAAAAATAAAGTCCCTATCATAGAATCTTGTTGCTATCATCTAAAAAATGGTCATTATTATCAAAATTGAATGGTTTAGTTACTTTGCTTGTAGTCTTAGGTTCGTAATTTGATTTTCTAGAAAATTCTTAGTGTTGTGGGTTGAATTTTTGTAGGTACTTCTCAAACCATTTTATTCTAGGGAGCACCGAACTGTTCGACTTGATCGTCTGTTTCTTTGATGTCGAGAGACATCTTGGATGTTTTGGGTCTTCTACACATATGCTATATGGCCAAGATCTAGTGTCATAGGGCGATGATGACCGCCCTTGTAGAGAGATGGCATTATGAGTTATCATCCTTCCATCTGTCAACTAGCAAGGCAATGATCACATTGGAGGATGTTTGGAGGATTATTTGAATCCCTATTGATGGCAAGCTTGTCACATATGATGTTCCACAAGGTACCCTCACCATGCAGCAAGTAATTGGTGTTTGATGACTATAGGTGGTGGACTCAGAGATAAACTTGTCTTCCTTTGTTGATGGTGTTGATCTGATATCCATGGTTTTATTTGGCTCTATAATGGGGCTTGTGGTGCCTGATCATAAAGGTAGGCATTTTCCTATTGGTTTGGGAATCTACATTGAGAAGATTATGGAGCACGGGATGAGATATGCATGGGGTCCCTACATCTTGGCACATCTGTATAGAGAGATGCACGAGGTTGTTTATCATGGAGGCAGTGCTATCTTAGCAAGTATGGCACTTTTACATGTGTGGGCACGGGAGAATATCCAGTGACTAGGCATGATGGTATTATGGATCAAGATGTCGATGATCCATATTCTTATATATATTAAGATTTTATGCATTACACCTAGCCTAGCAAGTTACACTATTGGCGAGGCATTTTTGATGACATATCTGAGTTTGTTTGGAGGTCCTAGCTAGGCTATGAGGCCTGAAACAATGACATGGAGAAACTGCCCTTTTGCCGACAAATAAAATGGATTAGAGGATGTGTGGACACCTTGCTTGAGCAATACTTAACTGATAGGGTTCTTCGATAGTTCAGAGAACACCAGACATGTTTTGGTGATGACTATCATGCACGGTTTAGGAGGACAGCCCGAGAGGTTAGAGTGTGGGGGAAAATAGCCTCTTCCACTGATGCTATTACAGATTTTAGACAACTTGCCCCATTTGGATGGGGTTGGGCAGTAGGTTTAGAAAATCCTAGCACTACTTGGGATTATGATTAGTGGGGGGGCCATTGTATCCCATTACGGTTTATAGATCTTGTTGGAATTCGGCCAGTCATGGGATAGGTTCAGAGGGTGGGAGAAATTACAAGCAAGAGGGGTGATAGGCAGAGGCTTTGGATTGTCATGGATTAGCTATACAAAGCATGGGGTGATGGGGATCATGATGTAGGGCATGATGGATAACATGGTGATCAACCTCATCAAGACTAGTAGACATCGCAGGGTCCTCCATAGATGGATGCAACAACAATGGCTCAGATTGCATAATTGATCTTAGATAGGGATGTCTTTATTATAGAGTGAGATGTCAAGATTTCTCAACAGCAAGTAGTTGAGGGATAGGTTGTTGTCCTTATTGTAGAGTGGGATGGTTTTTTCTAGGAGCGAGATGGTTTGAGGTAGGAGCTAGTTACTACGCATGAGCAGAGATTAGCTACAAATATTTCACTAGCCTCCTCTATTCCCCTTGCTTAGGTATCAGGCCAAGCAGGATTAACTTTTGTAGTGGTGTACCTATTACCAAACATTATACGAGGCCTTTGTTTTGAGGGCTCAGAGATGCCCATATTTTGGAGAGCCTAGTATTCAAATAGGTGCAGACTTTGGTGGATAATCGGTGAGATAGCCTCATCAGTCTCCAGTTATCCCACAACCATCTCCCCATCAGATCCAATAGCATAGACTTGTGTAGACATGATATTTTGTATATACATGCATTGTCCCACCTGAGACCTCATATATATTTTTGTATATTTTGATATCTCACTTACTATTTGATGATTTATATGACATTCTCATTTTTTATGATATATGATATATACCATGTTTTGATGTGGCTTATTATATGTTATGAGATGCTCATGGATGATTATGGATGCTTATATGTGTTGATGATTTATACATGTTCATGTTTTCATACTATTTTGATGCATTTATATGATATGGATGGATGTACGATTCATATATGTATGCGAGGATGATATATGATTTATGTGATGGATGATGGTATATGATGTATTTGATAGATTATGATATATGATATGTACTAATGATTTTTTAGATGCAGGATGTATGTGGTACTAATGATTTTGTGATGCAGGATGGAGTTTTTAATTAGAAGAAGTGTTAATATGATTTAGAGATTGATAGAAATTTGATGTTGTTAATCTTTGATGAGTTTTATTTTTCTTTCATAAAGACTTCATATTTTTAGTAATCCTTATTGATGTAGAAAACATACACGATGCACTAGGGTATTAATGACCCAAATGGCATTGTATCTATTATGTGGACTTACTAGACATACGAAAACCTTGTTAAAATGTATGGATGAGTTGTGTCAAAACATTTTAGACCAGCTACATAGAGAGGTATGGAGTATCTAACATGCAACTGCTACACGAATTGCCTCAAAACATCTTCCACACATAGAACAAAGCAAGTATTCACTGTGGTAGTATCACAAAAGCATCTAAAAAATAGAACAAATAGAAATCGACAATCAATATCTACATTCCTTCCTCTCTAAATCCTTATGTATATCCTCGAGAGATCCTGGGAATGTGATATTAAGATAAATCAAAAAGATAAGATCATAAAAGATAAACAATGTTGCAGTATCACTTGCCATAGTTGTTTGATGTTTCAAGATGTTATCCATTATTGATGTCTATTGTAGGAAAATTTTATCCATTAAGACATACGTTAGGATGTTGATGATGAATTATCAATAGGTAGGTAGTTAATACTTTAGGCATTGTTATAGTCT